>MU775021.1:12914-39317 GCA_026770625.1 Nicotiana glauca
ACATTCGATATAATATTAGCTAATACACTTATAATTACACTACCAGAAATTTAGCCTATCGCAACGCCAACAAACCCGTTGCAATAGATAAGAACACCGTTGCAGTATCCCTATTGTAACGGTTCTGGGCCCGTCGAACAGGAGGTAACTTTTTTGTCATAAATCTGTTATTCTTTTTTAGAAGTTCTGTGCTTCTGTTTCTCTTTTTTTTTGCATTGTGCCGATAAATTTTGTGATTATGATTTCTAATTTGGAAAATGGGAGTTTGATTTGGTAGGGTTTCTAATTTGAGAAATTAAAGTTGAGTTGGTAGATTTCTTGTTATTGTTGTTGTTGTTGGTAGATTTTGATTATGAGATCTGCCGAAGACAAAATTAGGCTGCTGTATTTTTTTCTCTCTTAAGTTTTATTTAGTCCTATTTCAAGATATGCTAAGGGGGAAAATGTACTTGTGCAATTTGTGGGTTTTCTTTGTTATTTTGGTATCTGATTTGGTTTATTACTGAAAGAATGAAGTGAAAATGAAGGGAAGGAGGAAGTGAATATCAGTCAAAAGAATAAAATGTTATTGTTGGATGGTGCTGTTGAAGTGAAAATGAAGGGAATGAGGAAATGAATATCAGTCAAAAGAAGAAAATGGGATTTCACATTATCATTTCCTTGCTTCTCCAATGTTTTCTCTAGTTGCAAGATATGCTATTATTGGATGGTGCTGTTGATGTGCATGTATTTTTCACGTAAACTCTTCTCTTATAGAAAGAAAATGTTACCAAGCGTCTTAGTAGTACTGATTTGAAACTGATTTTCGAATGCGCATGCCTTAATGCCGCGAGGACAATTTGGTTCTGATGTTTGAACCTCATTATCCACATGCATTGATAAGTAGGTCAATTGTCTGGAGCTGGTCATCCTTTGTGACATTGTGTTAGATCTGTGAATATTTGTAGTTTCCCTGTTGCAGCATATACTATCAACCCAAGGAAAAATATCGTCCACACTTAATGAACATATTTCTGCAGTTTGCAGTAGCTGCAGTAGTTATTATTTATGGACCTTGCAAATGGTGGATTCATTTTTACAAAGATTTCTTTTGTATTTGCAGGTTTTTTCTACTTTTTAGGGCTCTTGTTTGATCAGAAAAGAAATTGTTTTGGAGAGACGTGGAATAGCTGGAACCTCAATCCGGCCAGACGGGAAAATTGCTGCAACTGCTGGTTGGGATCACTGGTAGGGATCTCAGAGACTTTCAAACTGTCAATTCATGTACATTGTGGCTGGTTAAGGTGTTGTTGCAGGCCCTTCTGTCAATGAAAGAACATTTATTATAAGCAATTAAGCATATGTGTATGGTATTCTGTCGATGAAAAAACATGATATGATCATTCTATTAACGTTAGTGCAGAAGGAAACATGAATCTAGTGTTTACAATGTGATCTTGTTTATAAGGTCAAACATTGTTAAATATTAGATGTACTCTCCTGGAAACATCACATAGTTTTTCAAATTTGAAAATTCACATATTTGATCATGTATGAAAGTAGACAAGAGGGGTTGCTCTGATGGTAAGCAACCTCCATTTCCAACCAAGAGGTTGTGAGTTCGAGTCTCCCCAAGAGCAAGGTGGAAAGTTCTTGGAGGGAAGGATGCCGAGGGTCTATTTGGAAATAGCCTCTTTACCCCAGGGTAGGGGTAAGGTCTGCCTACACACTACCCTCTCCATACCCCATTAGTGGGATTATACTGGGTTGTTGTTGTTGGTAGATTTTGATTATGAGATCTGCCGAAGACAAAATTGGGATACTGTATTTTTTCTCTCTTAAGTTTTATTTAATCCTATTTCAAGATATGCTAAGGGGGAAAATGTACTTCTGCAATTTGTGGGTTTTCTTTGTTATTTTGGTATCTGATTTGGTTGATTACTGAAAGAATGAAGTGAAAATGAAGGGAATGAGGAAGTGAATGTCAGTCAAAAGAAGAAATTATTTTGTTGCTGGTGCAACTGGAACACACTGGAAAGAGGTTTTTTTCGCAGCTTATGTCAAAGAGTTTAATCTTACAGCTGAAGGTATGGTTCACTATACTTTATTCAACAAAAACCTAAAGCGTATTGTTCATCTTGTCATAAGCTGGATATGTCATCTGTGGTAGTGATAGGACATTTTCCTTTGGCTCCTCGATTAGTTTCTCTGTTATACTATTACTTAATGCCATATTTGACTTACTTGGATAATTCTTCTTCATTTTTTAATCTCTTCTGTTGGATTGTATATTATTTAGTATGGCAAAATGTTTCCTAAGCATACATATATAAAAAGGTGAATGGTATGGTAGGATTTAAGAATACTAAAATTTTCACTTCAGATATAAAGAAGCAAGGAAATGATAATGTGAAATCCCATTATCACCTAGAACTACCCAAGTAAGTCAAATAAGACATCTTCCCATCTTCCCTATCTACAATTTGTAGAATTCATTATGTCTTAAAAGCTAGTGAGCTTTATGTACCATGTGCCAAAACTTTTATCCATTATCACCTAGACACCTACCTTTATCATCCAAAAATGTTAAGCTCTTTTGATCTATTATTTTTTATGCTTCATAGTTGGTCAGTTTTTCTGGAGTAATGCCCTTTTTATATACTAGTGAACTTGGTACTTTCGGTTGTTTCTTAAGTTGGAGATTGAGGCCATTTTAAGAACTATTCTGAAGACTTTGATTGATGTGTGGCTTAATAGTTAATTGATAATGACAAAAAAATTAATTAATTAATAGTAAAAATAAAAAAGTTAGTTAACTGATAGTACTTGAGCTTCTCTGAGTTTAATGGTTCTATGTCCATCAAGAATGGCGATAGAGTGGTTTGGCTCTTGTAAATATAACAATTACAATATAATGAACCTTTTATCTCAATTTCCAATATTTGTTATATCACATTTTCTATTTCATTGATCTATCAGGAACTTCGTTCATGTACTATTATAATTTGTAAAGAAATTCAGTGTGTCATTATATTTGGATCTTTTACTGCTCATTTTAGTTGTTATCTGAGTCTATAATTGTACAGTTATATTTGCTCAAGGTTTTCTAATAGTTATTTATCATCTTTTGTAGGTTGATCAAATAAACAAGCAGAAGACAAAAGCATTAAAGATACTTAAGATTTGGTTGATCGGTGCTAGACTCTTGCATGTTCTATGAATCTTTTATTTGAAACTTTTTTCAAACTTCTGTAAACTCTTAAATTATTAAACAGTATTGTATATTTTGGAATATAATTTTGTTTATTAATACTAGTTTCCGTTGGTGATCATATAGGTAATCAATTCATCTTACTTTATTATACAGTTGCCATAAATTTATTTAATTATTGCAATAACCTTAAAAAAACCGTTGCACAAGCACTAAATAAATATTTCAATAGCTAAGCAACCGTTGTGCTATGCATACAAACTGTTGCAATATGTATTCAAACCGTTGCAATAGCCACAAATAGTCGTTGCATAAAATGCTATTGCAATGTTTTCAGCCTTTACACTTGAATAAATAACCGTTGCAATAGTTAGACATATGGTGACGGTTTGAAACCGTTGCAATACGAACTCTATTGCAACGGTTATACAACCGTTGAATGAAACCGTTACAATAGACCTATTGGCACGCGAGCTGATGTGACCTCCCCTGGCCAAAAGAAAGGGTCATCAATAAAATACACTGTTACAACCTATTTTTTAAATAGTTTTTTTTTATTTTTTCTAAGTCTTAAATCACCTAAACGTCTAAAACCCCTTGCCCTAAAACATTTCTCGCACTGCCAGTATCGACTGCGTCGACACTATCACTGCGGCGAAGGCAAGTCGACCTTCGGTGTAGACTTCCCCTCTGGCATAGGTTTCCCCTCCACCATCTCCCTCTATTCGTTGTTCTTGCTTTCTCTCATCTATGACTGGGCTTGAGGATTTTGGAGTTGGGGGGAATAAGAATCGTCTCGATAGCCCTTATTTTGCATAACTGTTGCAACAAGGTCGCCTTTTGCAACGGTTTTTAAAACCGTGGCAATAGAACATTCTATCGCATCGGTTATTTTACTATTGCAACGCTTTGTTATTAGAATTGTTCCTATAGACCCATAAGGCTTAAGCAACGGTTATAACTGTCGCAATAAAGGGTCTGTTGCAACGGTTTTATAACCGTTGCTAGAAAACTATTGCGACAGACCTAATTCCCGGTAGTGTTAGTGCATAGTATAACGTGTGTGTGTGTGTGTATATATATATATATATATATATAAGCTACATTCGATATAATATTAGCTAATACACTTATAATTAGTGCATAATATAGCATAAGTCTATATATTATATATATATATATAAAAGCTATATTCGATATAACATTACCTAATACACTTATACTTAGTGCATAGTATAGCGTAAGTGTGTATGTATGTATATATATATATATATATATATATATATATATATATATATATATATATATATATATATATATATATATATATAGACACACACGCACGCTTCGTAGTACTATTCATCCCTTGTATTACAAAAGTATTAACGGCTTATATTTATATTATTTAGATAGTAAATACAAAAGTAATTTTTAATATTTACCATTGTTGACATGAATAGAAACCAACTTTGGTCGCTAATTATACATGAATTTAATTTGCGACTAAATTTTGTCGCTAAATTTAAATCAGATTTATTTATATTTTATGTAATATTTAAATTAATAATATAATTATTAAAATTTTATTACTGGATCCCACTTTAGCGACCAATGTTGGTCGCTATCTGCCTATCCTTTAATTAGCGACCAATATTGGTCGCCAATTTTAAATTATATATATTTATATTTTATAATTTTTTAAAATAATAATATAATTATTAAAATTTTGTAGTTGGGTCCCACTTTAGCGACTAACATTGGTCGCTAATCTCAGTTAACCTTTTACCAAGCAAGTCTGACCAGTCCAGTCAATAGTTTGACTAATTTAGTGACCATTTAGCGACCAACCATGGTCGCTAATGTGTTTCAACTATTTATTTTATAATTTTCGCTTGTTTGGCGACCAACGTTGGTCACTTTTTTTCACAGACCAACTTTGGTCGCTAAATATTGGTCGCTTTTTTTTGAAATTCTAGTAGTGGAAGTTCATACACATGTGCACCGATTTCCAGTATATTATGCTAACTCCAGCATAATATGCTGGAAGTTCATACACATGTGCACCGATCTCCAGTATATTATGATGAAACTTTTCATGTTGCACCAAAATAGTGGCTATTTTTCAGTGACTTTGCAAACACAGACTATTTTTGAATGATCAGTCCGAAAACTAGCTAGCTCGTGCTATTTTTACCCTTAATAGCATAAGAGGGGCCCAAACTGGCTATGCCTATTCTTTGTAGAAATGGCTTGGGCTAGCCACTATTTAAGGTGATATTTATCTTTTATCTACAAATTCTAATGTTTAGTAAAAATAACCACTACTCTATTAAAATTAATATAAAAGACATTTTTACCCTTTCTTCCATTGCTTTTCTTCCCAAATCCTCGCTTCACCAACCGGTCAGAAGCTAGAAGAGGATCGTCTAAACGTGCTTTCAGTCGAACAATAGCGACTGGTAGGAGCATCAATGTACACAAAATTTCGATTTCCATTTCTCTTTTATTCTCCGTCGCAGCTCAGTCATTTCTGTTTATCATCCTAATTTCGCTCTTTCCACTGAATCATCACAACTCTATAGTAACTATTTTCATCTCTATTTCACACTCTTCTCCAATGCCCCCGAAGTCTGACTCCTCCGATAAAGATCAAAATCCTAAAAGTAACCCTAACCCTAGCTCAATTGATCAGTCTTTAGTTGTAATCGAGAATCAATTAGCTTCAAGCTCAAAAGTTAAGAACAATAGGTCCTGAATTTAGGATAAGAAGCCCAAAAGTTAAGGACAATAAGTCATGAACTTAGACTAACAAGCTCAAAAGTTAAGGACAATAGGTCCTGAAGTCCTTAACTTAGAGTTACAAGTTCAAAAGTTAAGGACATGTAGTCTTGAAGTGCTGAAATTAAGTTCAAAAAAGGACATGAACAGAAGGGTATTTTCGTCCGGGCAACTAAAGTTTATTTAAGCAGTGGCTAAAGACCAAAAATATTTTTAACAGTGGATTAAAAGTAAATACATATGTTATTAGTGGCTAACCGTGCACTTTCCCCCTATTATTTTCTTGTTGGGCCTGTCTAGCTCGCTAAATGACTATAAATTTCAACCGGAGAATGGAGAATAAAAGAGGGGGTACGTATAGGTTCATTTGGAATCGCAGTTGAAATTTTGACCACGCTAAATTTTTTTTGGGGGAATATAGTCAGAGTTCCTTATCAATTGTCATAATTAAGTTGCAAAAATCTTGCAATCGTCATAATTGACTATAAATTCAGATCATCGCCAAAATTGATTTGCAATTTCCTGGCAATCGTCATTATTAGCCACAAATTCTGTTCATCACCATAACTGATTTGTAATTTTTCCATTTTATTAGTTAATAATCTATTTGAAATGTGTTGGTCCGAGTGCCATGTAGGGATTATTGACGGAGAAGTGTTCTATGAACTCAAATTTAAAACCTCATCCGATTAAGAATGAAGGCATGATCTCTTCATTAATGTTGGAAACTATTTTAGGGTGTAAGTAGCTGCTTCGTCATATCAATGTAATCTTATTTTATTAAAGAAAAAAGCTACCTCAGAGAAAGACACAATAGAATATACATTAATGTACTGTTTTGACACGACACAATAGAATATACGTTAATGTACTGTTTTGACACTGTCATAAATATTAAAGAAAAAACATGTTAGCACGACCACCTTCTACAGGTTAAATATGTTATCAATAGGACTTCATTGACGAACACAACTATTTATTAAAACTACCATTACACGACCTATATTCTGTCTCGTAGTTTTGAAGATGAGGCAACCGTTTACATCTAAAATGGCGAAAGTTCTTGTTTTACTCATGGCCGTGTGCCTCCTCTTGAACCTCGTGACAGCGCAGCGCCGTGGCGGCCGTGGCGGAGCTCGCGGTGTAGGTGGTGGTTCTGGGAGCAGCAGTCTTTCTTCTTCCTATTATGGATTTTTCTGTCTACTCATATCTTCTTTAGCTTATGTCTTTTTTCTCTACTCACCATATTGAGAGCCAAAAATAATAGTGTTTGATTTCATCAACTCAAATTTGTTTTAGTTTTCTTGGTTTTCCCCTCCATTACTTATAGTATATCAGTACTTGAATTTAAGATAGCACTTTTATTTTTCTTTATTGGTTTGCCCTTCTATGTTATTGTATATCAGTGTTTGATTTGAATAAGGCAAGTTTGTTTTACTTTTTCTTGATTTCCCCCTCAAGCTGAGATGCTTTCACCTTAATCAGAATATTACATGCCCCACGCCAAAAGAGGTTTTGAGTGGCAATATATTTTCCTTTTAGCGGTAATAAATATTGCTGCAAAATCATTTACCAACAATTGATTAAATGTCATTGGATCCGAATGCGCTAAAGTCTGTAGCATCATTTATGTCAAACGCTGATAAAGACCTATATTATTGCCGCTAAAAATAACTATTTTTAGCAAATTTTATTTAGCGGCAACCACTATAGCAACTAAAGATGCCTTAGAATTGTGTTTTCAATTCTATACAGGTGAATCAATATACAAAATTTGAGGAAAATAAGAGGTGATTTGGACAAGTTTTAAGACAAAGTTCGTAGTTAAAATCGAGTTTAAAAGTTTTTCTACTACATATGAAGAAAACATGTATCTCACATACTTGTATAGTTGTATATATGGATATATAGGGGATATACACGATATACATATTTGACACACAAGTGATACATAAAAGATACATGAGAGATACATAGTGAGATACACATATCATCTTCTTGAACGGCTCAATTCAATCCAGACCACCTAAAATCTCTACTAAATTGTCTCACAATGAGATTCACACTCCTTAAGATGTACCCAATATATTTATTAATACCCACTAAAAATAAATTCCAAATTCAAAAATTTAATTTTTTGAATTCAAGCTTAGTAAGGTTCAATGGTTGTACATTGCGTTTTCAATTTAATCCTTCGACCCAGTCCGACAAACTAATATTTAGCACTGATTTTCAAATCGCGCGAATTGACATACCTGATTCTCTGAATTTTAACTTAAAGAAATTAAAATATTACAATATTGCACAAATCTAGTGTCTCAAAAAGGTTGAAATGCCTTTTTGTATTGTCGCAAAATAGATCCCTGTTGCAAAATGACATTTGGGCTATTTCCGGTAAATATTTTAATTTGACCTAATTTTAGTTGAAATTATTTATGAACTAAAGGTTTGGGTAGTTTTCCCTAAACAATTCTCAAGGTATTCAAAACACATTTAGATGGACTAAAGAGGTTAGGAATAATTTATTTTTTGGTTTTTTTGTGGTATCAGAAATCAAGCCGGAACTTTTAATGGACTCTTTAGGAAATGCTGGGAGAAATTTAAAAATAGTCAGATTTACAACTGGTCATTCAAAAATAGTCCAATTTCAAAAGTAATCGAAATTTAGTCACTTTTCATGTAAAGATAAATCTGAACGAAAATACTGTTCAAAATACAGAAAATACGCCCGCATATTATACAGGAGTTCCAGCATAAGTATGCTTGAACTCTCGCATATTATACGGGAGTTCCAGGATAACTATGCTGGAACTCCCGTATAATATGCGGGAGTTCAAGTATAATTATGGCGGAACTCCCGCATAATATACTGGAGTTCCAGCAAGTATAAATGTCCAATATAATATACTGGAGTTTTGAGCATTGGTGCTCCAGTCTCCCGTATATTATACATGAGTCAGCAAAGTATACCGGTCCAGCATAATATGCTGGAGTTCGTACACAAATGCACCGAACTCCCGTATATTATACGGGACCGGTCTCTGTTGTAGCAAAATAGTAGCTATTTTTCATTGACTTGGTAAACGCTGGCTATTTTTTATTGACCAGTGCGAAAACAGGCTATACCATGCTATTTTGACGGAAATGCTAGTTAAAAGTGTAGAAATGACACCAAGTAGCCACTCTAAAGGGTTGCAATTTAGATGCATCCTAAATTTCTGATCTTTAGCTCAATTTTTCGGGATGCAAATATCCTGAATTATTCTGAAATTAAAATTTACAATTCAAAATTTGAAGATAAAATAAATACTAATTAATCTCTAAATAGCCACCTTAAAACGACTATTTGTGCACTTCGCTCTCATTAAGTACGTACTAAACCGGAGAGATGTGCACAAATAGCCACTAACAGCAACTGTCTTTACTTTAAAGCCAGTGTTTTAAATTTCTTTAAGTTTTAGCCACTGGTTTAACAAACTTATACCTGACTAGACGAAAATAACCTTTTATTATAACCTATTTTGACGACCTGACCCGTCGTCTTATGAGTTACTTTCCCATTTCCACACAATATGCTTCTCTATGTTTCAATATCAGTATTTGAAGTGATCGGGTAGAATTGGATTGATTTTAGATGGAAATGAGACACTTAACCTCTTAAAGAGAAGCTTGTTTTGGAAAAAGTCAACCGAAAGTTGACTATTTAGTTAGGGGGCTCGGATGTAAATTTCAGTGATTTGGTTAGCTTCGGGGGATGATTTGTGACTTAGGAGCGCGATCAGAATTGAATTTGGAGGTCCGGTGTAGAGTTAGGCTTGTATTGGCGAAGTTTGAGCTTTGGCGAATTCGGTTGATAGGTGATATTTTGAACCGAGGGTCGGAATGGAATTCCGAGAGTTGTTGTAGCTTTGTTAGGTGATTTCGGATATGTGTGCAAAATTTCAGGTCATTCGGATATCATTTGGTCGGGTTTTTGATCGGATGCAAGTTTCGGAAGTTTTGGTTGAACTTAGACTTTGATTTGAGGAAGTTTGATGGTTTTAGTGTTGTTGGATGTGTTTTTATGATTGAAACAAGTTTGTATGATGTTTTAGGAGGTGTTGGCATTTTTGATTGAGGTCCCGGGGGCCTTGGGGTGATTTCGGATGGCTAACGGGAACTTTTGAAGTTGGAAAATTTCATAATAGATGAAATTGTAAATGAGTGTGCACAAGACCTCACTTTAAACGATCGTATCTCCCGTTATATAACTAGTTGTGTGACCCTCAACCTATCAAATTAAATATCTTTGAGTCTAGTTTCCAACGCATTAAACTTTTAGTCATTTGAAGGTGTATACAGAGAGTTATGACTATTTTACTGGGTTTGTATCACTAGCTCGCCCAGGTGCGCGGCAACGCTAGTGGACGCGCATATTGCGAAGCATTCTGCCTTTGGACGCGCATATTAGCACGCCCAGGTGCGCTGCAGCGCTAGTAGCAGGCCCCTAAATACCCCAAGACCGGGTATAGAGAGTTACCAAGTCATTTTTGGGGCAAGGACTTGCTCTCTCAAGAGGAATCCGTCTCACCCTTCATTTCTATGATCCAAGGTAAGATTTTTGGAGTATTTTGAGTTGATTACTACTCCTAAACACTTATATTAACATGGATTGATCTTTAAAATCCATAGAATTTCAAGAAATTCCTTCAAGAACTCAAAGGAGGGTTTTTGCAAGATTTCTTCCAAAAGGTAAATCCTACACCTTAGACTTATATATATGGATATATTATGAGAATATGAGTATGAATCAAGTATTACAACTTATGGTATAGTGATTGGAGACCATAAATTTCCAATTTAAATACATGAACATGGTAGGGAAATGTGTATATTTGATGGAATTTTGTTGGTTTGGGTGTGAATGGTTGATCACACATGTGATGTTAGGGGTATAAATTGCTAAAGAATGATAGTGAGATAAATTGTTGGTTAATGGTGATAGTTGGAGGAACCAATACTATAGTCATGAGATGTAAATATCTATGCCTACAAGATGTTTAATAATAGGCCTAAATGGCATAAGTTATGGGATTTATTACTAATATTGGCCCTATTGAATGTTGTATTGTAGATTGAAGTTACATAACTGTATTGGATCATTGTAGTATCATTAAGGGGCGAATTTCAGATATGTATGGCTAAAACCCCGTCTTTTAGAAATCGAGCTTCATCGATGTTTGTGTGATTTTTGGTCAGATTCGACGCACGAGGAGGCCAATTTGAGAGGCAAGGGCATAGCGAGCTAGACTTTGGGCCGGCTAGAGGTGAGTAATACTTGTAAATGATATCCTGAGGGTTTGAAACCCCGGATTTGCACATCATAGTGCCGTATTGAGGTGACTTGCACGCCGGATATGAGCGTGGGGTATAGCACCGTTGGGGATTGTGACTTGGTCCGTCCCGATTGTTGATTTTACTGCGTATTTGACTGAAATTACTTGTTATCATTATAATTTGGGCTGATTGCCATGTTTGGTGCCTTGTGCTGACTTGTAAAATCCTTCGAGGATTGATATTGTTACATAGCATGATATTGCATATCATTTAAATTCAGTCCAAGGTTTTAAATGCTGTTTTGCAAACTCAGCCATAATTCTAAGCATTGAAAACTTAAACGACATTTTAAATGTATTTCGAGCTGGAAACTTCTATTTTGTTAATGGCCAAGGGGCTTACTATATTATTTTCTGGACTGATTATAAAGTGACTTGAAACAGTGGTAACAATGACACTGTTTGTTATACTTGAAACAATGGTAACATTGACACTGTATGTTATACTTGGAACAGTGGTAACAATGACACTGTAATATATACTTGGAACAGTGGTAACAATGGCACTGTGTGATATAAATTGGTCAGGTAACAATGGCTGACCGGTCAGGTAATAATGACTGACCAAGATATTGCGTTTGGGCTGTAGGAGCCCCCGGAGTCTGTACACACCCTTAGTGAGTGCCGTCGACGTTAAATGGATCGGACTGCACACCGCAGTGGGTACCGGAGTGTACTGTCATATGCATTGCATTGCATTCATACATTTGTGCATTATTTGTTGTTTATGTCATTTCTTGAGATATTTATTTGTTGTTTTGAGATTGTTTGATCACTTTCAAAATGGATAAATTTGAGACAGTGATAACAGTGACACCGTATGATGTATATGGGTCGTGACAAGTTGGCATCAGAGCCTAGGTTACTAGGTCTCACGAGTCATGAGCAGGTTTAGTAGAGTCTCGCGGATCGGTATGGATGCGTCTGTATTTATCCTCGAGAGGCTGCAGAACCTTTAGGAAAACTTCACATTCTTGAATTCTTATCGTGCGTCTTTGATTCAGCTTGAAAAGAAACTCTTGAAATTCCTTCCACGTGTTCGAACGAGTGCATGATCGTTCAAAATTTGATGTGCCTTGAGGGCTTGTAAATCCCCGATCGAGGGGCGAGATGTAATCTCCGTGAGTTTGATGTTGGCTAGTCTGGAGGACTCGAGGCCGAATATTTGCTTATGGCTTGAGCACCAAGGTGCTGATTTTGCGAGCTGGAGTTATGAACTTATATGTTCAGTATTGTCCTTAATTGTGGGAATGGTGGCTGGATAGCTACATAATGAGTATGTTGGTACTGTGTAATGTGTATGACAGTGGAATGTATACAAAAACATGAACTAAAGGTAAAGCTAATGGGTAATTGGCTTATGAGGGGAAATCTATTTGTCATACTAGTAAGATAAGTCTGGGAGCTGAGATCGCTTCTGTAAATGTATTATGACGTAATCGTTGAGTCGAGGAGACCACCTTGAAGGTAGAAAATATTAAGGAAAGAAAATGTTCTTACTTGGTTGAATATCCCAGATAATAAAGGGTTGAAAGGTATTTTCTACGTGTTATGATTCAAATAGGTACAACGCATATCCATGTATCAATTTAGATTATATAAGACATGTAATATTGAGATAAATGTAACTGATATACATTGTGATGCTTTGTCAAGTTGTGGACGTTTTGTTAGGATGGTTTTGGTAATTCTGTGGCAGGTGGATAGGCCCAATTACAAAGGAGACTCTGCCAAATTTTTTGAAAAATCTGGGACTTAGTAAAAATTTGGTCGCCTAGAGAGTGGGCTTGACTGTTATGTGAGTGAATGCAAGAACTTCAGAAGAGTAAAAAATTCCAGATGATTTGTGTTTCCACAAGCTTATGAAGGAGCGAGTTCAATCTTGCTATGGTATTAAGACAACAATAGAGCATATGCGTTATGATTTATTGAGTGTGTTTTGATCTATGGCTTTCGAGCCAAGTTGGGGAGCTTGTTATTGGTTAGTTGATAGTATGGGTATGTGCTGTGTCGATTCTAATTTGAGGCATGCTGGCGAATCAGTTCTGGTTGTGGAAATTAGGTCGAGAATGGCAAGAGTGAAGGAAAATTTGGACAAGGATGTCATGAGCTCGGATGAACAGGAAAGAAGTTTCGATGGTTAAGATAAATAGGTACTGTCTTCAGCGTCACCTGATAGCGGTTTTGCATCCTGGTTAGTGATTCTTGATCGCTTTACATCGTTAGTGTGACCGATGGTTTGGAGGTACGCTCCAGATATTGTTGTGGTAGGTTGTGGGATTGTGTCCCACGGGAATATTATATAAGTGTGGCATGTGATCACTTGATTGATTAATGAGGTAAACACAGTATGAAGGTTGTGATAGTGTCGTTAAATTGAAGATTCATGCCGGAAGGGCACTTAGCCGATTGGGTTACGAACTGGGGAGGATTATCTCGACTATGATGGTTGTTATCATGTGTTATAAAAAAAAGGGAGTTACTATTGACCTATGAAAGGTTATCAGACTAGTTCAGTGTGATCAGAATCAGCTGGAATTCGATGAATGGGTTTAATGTAAATAATGGCTCTATATCAGGCCAGATGTGTGCATTTTGTGATGCAGTCCTCATAGAGGAGTAGTCAGATTGATGTTTCGTTGTCAGACATTTCAGGTAGTGATACATTACACCGTGTGATTTGTGAAATGGCTCGAGAAATTGCTTATGTGTTGAGAATCCGCGTAGGAATGATGTTGCTGAGCAACTTGGCTCTTGAAATTCAGATTTGTATATCGCACCTCAGTTGTGCTTGAGTTTTGTAGTTTAAAACGCTAAATATCCCTCATGGATGATATTATGCACTTAGCATGCTTATGACCTATATTCGGTATTTGGTTATAATGAGCAGATTTGGCTCGATGTGTATCTCCTTATGTGATATCTATGTGTGGATCGGGTGGCACGCCACCGTGGGTATGTTATCTGGATCGGCTTACACGCCGCAACAGTGTGAAATCGAGTATAGTTTTCTATATGCTATCTTTGTATGCCTTGCTTCCTGTTTTCCAAGGAAAGTGTGTATTAATGCGTAGGATTTGGTAATTCCTTCCAGAGCTCGTTTTCTTTTGTATCGCGTTAGAATTGGTCGCCTATTGGCACATTGGGGCATTATATGCAACTTTTAATTATGTCTGGAGTGGCTTATTGCCCGAGCAGTTCGTACTGGGTGAGACGAGATCATTGAATTTGAGATCAGTGCAATCTGAGTATGTGAAGTAAATTAAAAGCTAAGAATATTGTTTGGATCAGAATGAGGTGATAGTTCTCGCTAAGAGTATAGAACTAATGAATTGTTGTTGCGGTAGTAGTTATGAATGTGTACAGGTCTCATCCGTCATGTCAGTATTGTAAGAATTTGAACAAGACCTGTGTATGTCATGCAGAGCATGGGATGTGTAGTGATTCCTCCTAAGTGATTAGATAAATGATCTTTGGATGATTAGGGAAAATGATATTGCTAAGTGGAAGTGATTTGAGGAGAGTATATGTATCAGAAAATGTTAATGTGATTAAACTGATTATGTTTTAAAAGTGTTGCGGCATGTTCTTGTGGGGTCCACTGGTGGTATTCGAGTTTGCTCGGTAGCACAGGTAAATATCAAGTATCTGTCATGGAAAGAAGGAGTATCAAATGTGTGCATGTATTGCACGGTGAAAACTGGGATCAGGTATGATGATTTGTGTGCTATATGGAGTTCTGATGTAAGGCTATGTTGTTGTGGTGGATCTTTATTCGCTGGTATGTTATATTTTGGATGTGATGTTGGGATTCAGACTGGTTGTCTTAGTGTTGGGTGATTTTGAACTATTACATTAGGGGCTACGCCGGAAATGCCACGGGTTAAGTGGTGAAGTGCGTTAGAATATGTTTTAGCAGAATGATTTATATTTCAAAGAACCAGCGGACAGCTAGGAAGGAGTGCTTTCTTAAGTGGGCATTTGTGATGGATGTCAGTGCAGAGGTTGCTATCATTGATCCCGTTATGGTAATTGAGGGACTTTTCGGATGCATTTCTTATTGGTACGTGTATTATGCAAGTTGTGGCTTAGGCCGTATTGATTGCATCATGTCACCAGGACGGTGTGTTTGGTCAAAGGAGATCGTAGGGATCATTAATGAATATAAACAGATTCGATTTCAGCATGTTTGATGGGTAAATATCGAGGTTCGGTTCCAAAAAAAATTGTTATCATAATTGCCAGAGGAGAAATGGCCTCATGAATGGTTGATTTGAGCAATGATTATGGATTATTGCGAGTTTAAATTATCGTTGGAAGTATATGAAAGTGTTGGAATGAGACCTTGGCTAATAAGAGATTTCTATCGGTATTTGGTTGTCGTTGGCGGCTGTGGTGAATGGAAGTTATCGATGCATGTGTTTGAGTTATGTGGTATATCATATGATTGCAGCCGATGTTGCAGGTATGGGTTATTACAAAGGGTTCAGGTTTACTCTGAATAAAGATGCGAGGTTCTGATCTTGTGTAGGATTTCGGAAAGTGAAATGTGGTTCTATGGTTTATGGACTAGGTGGATTGCAAAAAATTTAGCTATGTTGTGTTATCGGGCCTATGCTAGATAGGGTGACGTGGGGTCATCCCCGGGTATACGCATGGTAAAGTTATTCAGCTATTGGTGGACTTCTAGAACAACTCTGTGCACGCTCGAGGACGAGCGTTTGTCTAAGTTGGGGAGGATGTGACGACCCGACCCGTCGTCTTATGAGTTACTGCCCCATTTCCACACAATATGGTTCTCTATGTTTCAATATCAGTATTTGAAGTGATCGGGTAGAATTGGATTGATTTTAGATGGAAATGAGACACTTAGCCTCTTAAAGAGAAGCTTGTTTTGGAAAAAGTCAACCGAAAGTTGACTATTTAGTTAGGGGGCTCGGATGTGAATTTCGGTGATTTGGTTAGCTTCGGGGGATGATTTGTGACTTAGGAGCGCGATCGGAATTGAATTTGGAGGTCCAGTGTAAAATTAGGCTTGAATTGGCGAAGTTTGAGCTTTGGCGAATTCCGGTTGATAGGTGATATTATGAACCAAGGGTCGGAATGGAATTCCGAGAGTTGCTGTAGCTTCGTTAGGTGATTTCGGATATGTGTGCAAAATTTTAGGTCATTCGGACATCGTTTGGTCGGGTTTTTGATCGAATGCAAGTTTCGGAAGTTTTGGTTGAACTTAGACTTTGATTTGAGGAAATTTGATTGTTTTAGTGTTGTTGGATGTGTTTTTATGATTGGAACAAGTTTGTATGATGTTTTAGGAGGTGTTGGCATTTTTGGTTGAGGTCCTGGGGGCCTTGGGGTGATTTCGGATGGCTAACCGGAACTTTTGAAGTTGGAAAATTTCATAATAGACGAAATTGTAAATGAGTGTGCACAAGACCTCATTTTAAATGATCATATATCCCGTTATATAAGAGTTGTGTGACTCACAACCTATCAAATTAAAGATCTTTGAGTCTAGTTTCCAACGCATTAAACGTTTAGTCATTTGAAGGTATATACAGAGAGTTATGACTATTTTACTAGGTTTGTGTCACTAGCTCGCCCAGGTGCGCGGCAGCGCTAGTGGACGCGCATATTGCGAAGCATTCTGCCTTTGGACGCGCTTATTAGCGCGCCCAGGTGCGCTGCAGCGCTAGGAGAAGGCCCCTAAATACCCCAAGACCGGGCATAGAGAGTTCCCAAGTCATTTTTGGTGATAGGTTAATAGGAGAGGTAGAAAGTATAGTATCTATTTGCATGGAGGAGTGGAAAGGTTTCGTGGGGATTATATAAAAATTTGCTTTAGATTTTTCTTTCGATACTTGTTGTCTCGATTTTGCCAGGTGTGTAATTTTGGAGTGGTTATTAGTCTGCATGCATTTTTTATTAGCCAGATTTGTAGAGGAGAACAAATGATTTATTCCTATTACGTGAATAGAAGGTTTATTACAAGGTGTGTGATTGGTTGTTATGGGATTAGGGGGTCATTACCGGGGTTGTTTGTAGGGGCAATCATTTGTGTGTTGTTATTAATTAGAGCTTTTCGTGAAGACACGTTTGCTCCACTTGGCTGATGGTGAGAGTGGTTTGCATGGCCAGTTTTAGTGGTATTTATGAGAAGTATTGGTTTCAAGCGAAACATTGTGCTCATGGTTATTAACGTTGTCGTTAGTATAATAATTAGTATTAGTAATATCTTTAGTCTCAATATTAGGATTAGCCAATTTTAATAGGTTATTATCCATAATTTACTAGTTTCAATATTATCCGAAATAATAATATTTTTGTCCACATACTTTAATTTCTTAGTGTTAAGAAACTCACCTATGGCAGCATCGAAGATCCTAACATTTATACCTGGTGCTGAGATATTTTTGTTTGCTGATGATCCTTCTCCTTGAGCAATAAATGGCTGTTTTTTTATTTTTGGGAAAAGTAAGAGTCTGCCATTCGTATGTAGTGTTTTTACATGTGATGTTAGGGGTATAAATTGCTAAAGAATGATAGTGAGATGAATTGTTGGTTAATGGTGATAGTTGGAGGAACCAATACTATTGTCATGAGATGTAAATATCTATGCCTACAAGATGTTTGATAATAGGCCTAAATGGCATAAGTTATGGTATTTATTACTAATATTGGCCCTAATGAATGTTGTATTGTAGATTGAAGTTACATAACTGTATTGGATCATTGTAGTATCATTAAGGGGCGAATTTCAGATATATATGGGTTACAACCCCGTCTTTTAGAAATCGAACTTCATCGATGTTTGTGTGATTATTGGTCAGATTCGACGCACGAGGAGACCAATTTGAGAGGCAAGGGCATATCGAGCTAGACTTTGGGCCGGCTAGAGGTGAGTAATACTTGTAAATGATATCCTGAGGGTTTGAAACCCTGGATTTGCACATCATAGTGGAGTATTGAGGTGACTTGCACGCCGGATATGAGCGTAGGGTAGAGCACCGTTGGGGATTGTGACTTGGTCCGTCCCGGTTGTTGATTTTACTACGTATTTGACTGAAATTACTCGTTATCATCGTAATTTGGGCTGATTGCCATGTTTGGTACCTTGTGCTGACTTGTAAAATCCTTCGAGGATTGATATTGCTACATAGCATGATATTGCATATCATTTAAATTCAGTCCAAGGTTTTAAATGCTGTTTTGCATACTCAGCCATAATTCTAAGCATTGAAAACTTAAACGACATTTTAAATGTATTTCGAGCTGGAAACTTCTATTTTGTAAATGGCCAAGGGGCTTACTATATTATTTTCTGGACTGATTATAAAGTGACTTGAAACAGTGGTAACAATGACACTGTATGTTATACTTGAAACAGTGGTAACAATGACAATGTATGTTATACTTGGAACAGTGGTAACAATGACACTGTAATATATATTTGGAACAGTGGTAACAATGGCACTGTGTGATATAAATTGGTCAGGTAACAATGGCTGACCGGTCAGGTAACAATGACTGACCAAGATATTGCGTTTGGGCTGTAGGAGCCCCTCCGGAGTCTGTACACACCCCCAGTGAGCGCCGTCGACGTTAAATGGATCGGACTGCACGCTGCAGTGGGTACTGGAGTGTACTGTCATATGAATTGCATTGCATTCATACATTTGTGCATTATTTGTTGTTTATGTCATTTCTTGAGATATTTATTTGTTGTTCTGAGATTGTTTGATCTCTTTCAAAATGGATAAATTTGAGACAGTGGTAACAGTGACACTGTATGATGTATATGGGTCGTGACAAGTTGGTATCAGAGCCTAGGTTACTAGGTCTCATGAGTCATGAGCAGGTTTAGTAGAGTCTCGCGTATCGGTATGGAGACGTCTGTATTTATCCTCGAGAGGCAGCAGAACCTTTAGGAAAACTTCACATTCTTGAATTCTTATCGTGCGTCTTTGATTCAGCTTGAAAAGAAACTCTTGAAATTCCTTCCACGTGTTCGAACGAGTGCATGATCGTTCAAAAATTGATGTGCCTTGAGGGCTTGTAAATCCCCGATCGAGGGGCGAGATGTAATCTCCGTGAGTTTGATGTTGGCTAGTATGGAGGACTCGAGGCTGAATCTTTGCTTATGGCTTGAGCACCAAGGTGCTGATTTTGCGAGCTGGAGTTATGAACTTATATGTTCAGTATTGTCCTTACTTGTGGGAATGGTGGCTGGATAGCTACATAATGAGTATGTTCAGTATTGTCCTTACTTGTGGGAATGGTGGCTGGATAGCTACATAATGAGTATGTTGGTACTGTGTAATGTGTATGACACTGGAATGTATACAAAAACATGAACTAAAGGTAAAGCTAATGGGTAATTGGCTTATGAGGGGAAATCTATTTGTCATACTAGTTAGATAAGTCTGGGAGCTGAGATCGCTTCTGTAAATGTATTATGACGAAATCGTTGAGTCGAGGAGGCCACCTTGAAGGTCGAAAATATTAAGGAAAGAAAATGTTCTTACTTGGTTGAATATCCCAGATAATAGAGGGTTGAAAGGTATTTTCTACGTGTTACGATTCAAATAGGTGCAACGCATATCCATGTATCAATTTAGATTATATAAGACATGTAATATTGAGATTAATGTAATTGATATACATTGTGATGCTTTGTCAAGTTGTGGACGTTTTGTTAGGATGGTTTTGGTAATTCTCTGGCAGGTGGATAGGCCCAATTACAAAGGAGACTCTGCCAAATTTTTTGAAAAATTTGGGGCTTAGTAAAAATTTGGTCGCCTAGAGAGTGAGCTTGACTGTTATGTGAGTGAATGCAAGAACTTCAGAAGAGTTAAAAATTCCAGATGATTTGTGTTTCCACAACCTTATGAAGGAGCGAGTTCAATCTTACTATGGTATTAAGACAACAATAGAGCATATGCATTATGATTTATTGAGTGCGTTTTGATCTATGGCTTTCGAGCCAAGTTGGGGAGCTTGTTATTGGTTAGTTGATTGTACGGTTAAGTGCTGTGTCGATTCTAATTTGAGGCATGCTGGCGAATCAGTTCTGGTAGTGGAAATTAGGCCGAGAATGGCAAGAGTGAAGGAAAATTTGGACAAGGATGTCATGAACTCGGATGAACAGGAAAGAAGTTTCGATGGTTAAGATAAATTGGTACTGTCTTCAGCGTCACCTGAGAGCGGTGTTGCATACTGGTTAGTGATTCTTGATCGCTTTACATCATTAGTGTGACCGATGGTTTGGAGGTACGCTCCAGATATTGTTGTGGTAGGTTGTGGGAGTGTGTCCCACGGGAATATTATATAAGTGTGGCATGTGATTACTTGATTGATTAATGAGGTAAACACAGTATGAAGGTTGTGATAGTGTCGTTAAATTGAAGGTTCATGCCGGAAGGGCACTAGCCGATTGGGTTGCGAACTGGGGAGGATTATCCCGATTATGATGGTTGTTATCATGTGATATAAAAAAAAGGGATTTACTATTGACCTATGAAAGGTTATCAGACTAGTTCAGTGTGATCAGAATCAGCTGGAATTCGATGAATGGGTTTAATGTGAATAATGGCTCTATATCAGGCCAGATGTGTGCATTTTGTGATGCAGCCCTCATAGAGGAGTAGTCAGATTGATGTTTCGTTGTCAGACATTTCAGGTAGTGATACATTACACCGTGTGATTTGNTGGCTTGCACGCCGCAACAGTGTGAAATCGAGTATAGTTTTCTATATGCTATCTTTGTATGCTTTGCTTCCTGTTTTCCAAGGAAAGTGTGTATTAATGTGTAGGATTTGGTAATTCCTTCCAGAACTCGTTTTCTTTTGTATCGCGTTAGAATTGGTCGCCTATTGGCACATTGGGGCATCATATGCGACTTTTAATTATGACTGGAGTGGTTATTGCCCGAGTAGTTCGTACTGGGTGAGACGAGATCATTGAATTTGACATCAGTGCAATCTGAGTATGTGAAGTAAATTAAAGAGCTAAGAACATTGTTTGGATCAGAATGAGGTGATAGTTCTTGCTAAGAGTATAGAACTAATGAATTGTTGTTGCGGTAGTAGTTATGAATGTGTACAGGTCTCATCCGTCATGTCAGTATTGTAAGAATTTGAACAAGACCTGTGTATGTCATACAGAGCATGGGATGTGTAGTGATTCCTCCTAAGTGATTAGATAAATGATCTTTGGATGATTAGGGAAAATGATATTGCTAAGTGGAAGTGATTTGATGAGAGTATATGTATCAGAAAATGTTAATGTGATTAAACTGATTATGTTTCAAAAGTGTTGCGGCATGTTCTTGTGGGGTCCATTGGTGGTATTCGAGTTTGCTCGGTAGCACAGGTAAATATCGAGTATCTGTCATGGAAAGAAGGAGTATCAAATGTGTGCGTGTATTGCACGGTGGAAACTGGGATCAAGTATGATGATTTGTGTGCTACATGGAGTTCTGATGTACAGTCTATGTTGTTGTGGTGGATCTTTATTCGCTGGTATGTTATATTTTGGATGTGATGTTGGGATTTAGACTGATTGTCTTAGTGTTGGGTGATTTTGAACTATTAAATTAGGGGCTACGCCGGAAATGCCACGGGTTAAATGGTGAAGTGCGTTAGAATATGTTTTAGCAGAATGATTTATATTTCAAAGAACCAACGGACAGCTGGGAAGGAGTGCTTTCTTAAGTGGGCATTTGTGATGGATGTCAGTGCAGAGGTTGCTATCATTGATCCCGTTCTGGTAATTGAGGGACTTTTCGGATGCGTTTCTTATTGGTACGCGTATAATGCAAGTTGTGGCTTAGGCCGTATTGATTGCGTCATGTCACCAGGACGGTGTGTTTGGTCAAAGGAGATCGTAGGGATCATTAATGAATATAAACAGATTCGATTTCAGCATGTTTGATGGGTAAATATTGAGGTTCGATTCAAAAAAAATTGTTATCATAATTGCCAGAGGAGAAATGGCCTCATGAATGGTTGATTTGAGCAATGATTATGGTTTATTGCGAGTTTCAATTATCGTTGGAAGTATATGAAAGTATTGGAATGAGACCTTGGCTAATAAGAGATTTCTATCGGTATTTTGTTGTTATTGGCGGTTGTGGTGAATGGAAGTTATCGATGCATGTGTTTGAGTTATGTGGCATATCATATGATTGCAACCGAGGTGGCAAGTATGGGTTATTACAGTGGGTTCGGGTTTACTCTGAATAAAGATGCAAGGTTCTGATCTTGTGTAGGATTTCGGAAAGTGAAATGTGGTTCTATGGTTTATGGACTAGGTGGATTGCAAAAAATTCAGCTATGTTGTGTTATCGGGCCTATGCTAGATAGGGTGACGTGGGGTCATCCGCGGGTATACGCATGGTAAAGTTATTTAGCTATTGGTGAACTTCTAGAACAACTCTGGGTACGCTCGAGGACGAGCGTTTGTCTAAGTTGGGGAGGATGTGATGACCCGACCCGTCGTCTTATGAGTTACTGCCCCATTTCCCCACAATATGGTTCTCTATGTTTCAATATCAGTATTTGAAGTGATCGGGTAGAATTGGATTGCTTTTAGATGGAAATGAGACACTTAGCCTCTTAAAGAGAAGCTTGTTTTGGAAAAAGTCAACCGAAAGTTGACTATTTAGTTAGGGGGATCGGATGTGAATTCCGGTGATTTGGTTAGCTTCGTGGGATAATTTGTGACTTAGGAGCGCGATCGGAATTGAATTTGGAGTTCCGGTGTAGAGTTAGGCTTGAATTGGCGAAGTTTGAGCTTTGGCAAATTCCGGTTGATAGGTGATATTTTGAACCGTGGGTCGGAATGGAATTCCGAGAGTTGCTATAGCTTCGTTAGGTGATTTCGGATACGTGTACAAAATTTCAGGTTATTCGGACATTGTTTGGTCGGGTTTTTGATCGAATGCAAGTTTCAGAAGTTTTGGTTGAACTTAGACTTTGATTTGAGGAAATTTGATGGTTTTAGTGTTGTTGGATGTGTTTTTATGATTGGAAAAAGTTTGTATGATGTTTTAGGAGGTGTTGGCATTTTTGGTTGAGGTCTCGGGGGCCTTGGGGTGATTTCAGATGGCTAACGGGAACTTTTGAAGTTGGAAAATTTCATAATAGACGAAATTATAAATGAGTGTGCACAATACCTCACTTTAATTGATCATATCTCCCGTTATATAAGGAGTTGTGTGACCCACAACCTATCAAATTAAAGATCTTTGAGTCTAGTTGCCAATGCATTAAACCTTTAGTCATTTGGAGGTGTACACAGAGAGTAATGACTATTTTACTGGGTTTGTGTCACTAGCTCGCCCAGGTGCACGGCAGCGCTAGTGGACGCGCATATTGCAAAGCATTCTGCCTTTGGACGCGCATATTAGCGCTCCCAGGTGCGCTGCAGCACTAGTAGCAGGCCCCTAAATACCCCAAGACCGGGTATAGAGAGTTCCCAAGTTATTTTTTGGAGCAAGGACTTGCTCTTTCAAGAGGAATCCGTCCCACCCTTCATTTCTATGATCCAAGGTAAGATTTTTGGAGTATTTTGAGTTGATTACTATCCCTAAACACTTATATTAACATGGATTGATCTTTAAAATCCATAGATTTTCGAGAAATTCCTTCAAGAACTCAAAGGAGGGTTTTTGCAAGATTTCTTCCAAAAGGTAAATCCTACACCTTAGACTTATATATATGGATATATTATGTGAATATGAGTATGAATCAAGTATTACAACTTATGATATAGTGATTGGAGATCATAAATTTCAAATTTAAATACATGAACATGGTAGGGATTTAAATGTGTATATTTGATGGAATTTCGTTGGTTTGGGTGTGAATGGTTTATCACACATGTGATGTTAGGGGTATAAATTGCTAAAGAATGATAGTGAGATGAATTGTTGGTTAATGGTGATAGTTGGAGGAACCAATACTATTGTCATGAGATGTAAATATCTATGCCTACAAGATGTTTGATAATAGGCCTAAATGGCATAAGTTATGTGATTTATTACTAATATTGGCCCTATTGAATGTTGTATTGTAGATTTAAGTTACATAACTATATTGGATCACTGTAGTATCATTAATGGGCGAATTTCAGATATATATGGGTTACAACCCCTTCTTTTAGAAATCGAACTTCATCGATGTTTGTGTGATTTTTGGTCAGATTCGACGCACGAGGAGACCAATTTGAGAGGCAAGGGCATATCGAGCTAGACTTTGGGCTGGCTAAAGGTGAGTAATACTTGTAAATGATACCCTGAGGGTTTGAAACCCCGGATTTGCACATCATAGTGTCGTATTGACGTGACTTGCACGCCGGAGATGAGCGTGGGGTAGAGCACCGTTGGGGATTGTGACTTGGTCCGTCCTGGTTGTTGATTTTACTGCGTATTTGACTGAAATTACTTGTTATCATCGTAATTTGGGCTGATTGCCCTGTTTGGTGCCTTGTGCTGACTTGTAAAATCCTTCGAGGATTGATATTGCTACATAGCATGATATTGCATATCATTTAAATTCAGTCCAAGGTTTTAAATGCTGTTTTGCAAACTCAGCCATAATTCTAAGCGTTGAAAACTTAAACGACATTTTAAATGTATTTCGAGCTGGAAACTTCTATTTTGTAAATGGCCAAGGGGCTTACTATATTATTTTTTGGACTGATTATAAAGTGACTTGAAACAGTGGTAACAATGATACTGTATGTTATACTTGAAACAGTGGTAACAATGACACTGTAATATATACTTGGAACAGTGGTAATAATGGCACTGTGTGATATAAATTGGTCAGGTAACAATGGCTGACCGGTCAGGTAACAATGACTGACCAAGATATTGCGTTTGGGCTGTAGGAGCCCCTCCGGAGTCTGTACACACCCCCAGTGAGCGCCATCGACGTTAAATGTTTCGGAGTGCACGCCACAGTGGGTACCGGAGTGTACTATCATATGAATTGCATTGCATTCATACATTTGTGCATTATTTGTTGTTTATGTCATTTCTTGAGATATTTATTTGTTGTTCTGAGATTGTTTGATCACTTTCAAAATGGATAAATTTGAGACAGTGGTAACAGTGACATTGTATGATGTATTTGGGTCGTGACACCTATACCTACGCTAACATTAAGAAGCAGCAGTAACGCAGCAGCAACAACGTAACAGCGGCAACGTAGCAGCAGCAATGCAGCAGCGGCAATGCAGCAGCAATCAATTGTGATAGTCGAAATTGCTGAAAATTCTCTTCCGATTTCGAAAATTCAACTCTCTCATCCAAAAATCGACATATATTTACAGTAAGTTATACTTTTATGTGTTTCTATTGGTGTTTATTTCGACATAGTTATACTCATTCCGGTTTCTATTGATTTTTATACAATAACTAGAAATTTGATTTTTTTTTAATTTCTGCATTAATTAAGTGAAGGACATAGCCTCCTATGATAATTCTATAAAAATTGAGCACATAATATTAAGGACATAGTGTCCTCATTTTGCAAATTACAAATCAAAGTTAAGGACATTTGGTCATTAACTTACACTTATTAGTTAAAACCTGTCCTTAAGTTTGAATTATAGATTGAAAATTTAAGGACATGAGTCCTTAAGTTTGATTTACAGGTTGAAAAGTTAAGGACGTGAATCCTTAAGTTTGATTTACAGGTTGAAAAGTTAAGGACATGAAGTCCTTAAATTTGAATTCCAAGTTCATAAGTTAAGGACAGGAAGTCCTTAAGTTTAAATTACAGGTTGAGAAGTTAAGGGCATGAGTCCTTAAGTTTGACTTGAAGGTTCAAAAGTTAAGGACAGTCAATCCTTAAGTTTGAATTCCAAGTACAAAAGTTTAGGACATGAAGTCCTTAAGTTTCAATTACATATTCAAAAGTTAAGGATAGGCAGTCCTTAACTTTCAATTCCAAGTTAAAATGTTAAGGACAGTTGGTCCTTAACTTGGTCTTGAACTTACAGTACCTGTTCTTAATTATACAAGTATTGCTTTATAAAATATGTCCTGAGTTT
>MU775021.1:40476-62514 GCA_026770625.1 Nicotiana glauca
AATATGCATTATAGTTGCTTTTAATGGTAGATGGACTGAAGACTATAAATATCTTGATCATCAAACAAAGCTTGTTCTAGTACCTGAGTCAATTCGGTTTGAAGATTTCATTAAACAGATCTTTGAGGTTATTGAATTGGATAGACACAAGTTTGAAGCAGTGATATGGTTTGATATTAACCTTGGAACAAGCAAAGGAATGCTTGTATCCAAAGATTTAGATCTTCACACATGTATAGAGTTGCTAAAAACTCATTCACTCTTCAAGGGTCGTCGTTTCATTATTGATATTTCGGAAAAGGTTTTTGGATCAACAAGCAATGAAAAGATAATGGAAATAGATATGGTTGAAGAGGTGCTTCAAACACATGTCAACAGAGAAACTCAAGATGACATTCAAGAGAACTGCCAACAGATAATGGAAATAGATATGCATGAAACTCAACCAATAACTGAAGAGGTGCTTCAAACATTTGATTATATTCAAGTATAAGGACAAAGAATTATAGAGATTGACAACGAACAAGCTTTGGGTATTCAAGTATTAGAGAGTGCACCGGTAATCGAAGAAGTTGCTGAAAAAACCTCTACTCAACTAACTAGACGAAGATCAAATTTGAAACAAAAAGAATCACCAACTACGATATTAAGAGAAAATGCTTCGTTGGAAGAAATAAAAGTCGGATCAGTATTTGACAAGAAGAAGAGTATAAGTAACTATTTTTCCAATTTAGCAATTAAAGGACATTTTGAGTTCAAGGTTATTAGATCAAGCTCAATAAGATATTGGTTGAAATGCAATGATGATATGAGTTGGTGTGTGCGTGCTTTCAGAATTAAAGATTCAACAATGTTCAAGATAGTAAAGATTGAGAAAAAGCATGACTGCTCTATTAACACAATGAAAGCAGATCAAATGCCTGCTACTTCAAAGTTGATTAGTGATACATTATCGACAATCTTTGGGACCCAAGGTTTGAAGTTACACTTGCTTTTGTCATGGCAGAGATGCAAAAATTGCATGGACTAGACATTGGATATCACAAGGCGTGGCGTGCTATTCAACATGCTTCCGCTTTAATAAGAGGAACTCCCGAAGAGAATTATGAATTATTGTCTTCATACTTGTATATGATGACAAGTAAAAACCCGAGAACTTATACTAAAATAAAGATAGACGACAACAACAGGTAAATAATCAAAAAAACGTTTATTGGTACATTTAATAAAATTTAGGACATGCTGTCTTTAACCTTGTTAGCTTTTGAGTTATAACCAGAAGTTCAGGACTGGCTGTCCTTAACTTTTGAACTTGTAATTCAAAGTTAAGGACTGATGGTCCTTAAGTTCTGAACTTTGAAATCAAAGTTAAAGATCGCATGTCCTTAACTTTATAACTTGAAACTCTAAGTTAAGGACTAACTGTTCTTAACTTTTAACCTTGTAATATGAAGCTCAGGACTACTTGTCCTTAACTTCTGTTAACCTTGTTTTATATTGTATTTTCAGGTTTCTTTATATGTTTTATGCATATGGATCATCAATAGCTGGTTGGAATCATTGTAGACCAGTGATTGTTGTTGATGCAACTTTTTGAAGTCAAAAATTCATGGTGTTTTAATGATTTCAGTTTCAAAGGATGCAAATAACCAAATTTTCCTACTAGCCTTTGGAATAACAGAATCTGAAAATAACAATTCCTATGAGTGGTACTTTAGTCAGCTTCGCAATGCAATTGGAAGCCGTGAGAATTTAATTTTTTTATCAGACAGGCATCAAGCTATTGCAAATGGCATTGCAAAGGTATATCCTGAAAGTCATCATGTGATTTGCACCTATCATTTGGAGCAGAACCTAAAGCAAAGGAAGGTGAAAAGTGAGGTCATAATACTTTTTCAAAGTGTTGCAAGAGTATACAGGTGCAAAGAATTTAACCTATACATGTCAGATATAGCAAATGTAGATAAGAAGACTTATGACTACTTGATGGAAGAACCACCGGAAAGATGGGCACGTTCTTGTAGTCCACGACGAAGATATGACATGATCACAACAAACATAGTTGAGTCAATGAATTCTGTCCTATTAGAAGCAAGGGAACTGCCTATATTAAGAATGATGAATTTCATTCAAGTGAAGCTACAACATTGGTTTTATGAAAGAAGAAATAAAGAAGAAGGAACATTTTATGATGTTTCTTGTTGGGTAAAGGAGGAATTGAAGAAAATAATAGATTTCGCATTTAATTTGAATGTAAGTATTATGTTCTATGTTTATCTTATGATTTTAATATTATTTAACATAATGTACTAACTTAAAATTTTTCAACATTGAAGGTCTTCCCTGTTGATTCATGGGGTTCTAGAGTTGAAGAAGAAGGAATAACTTTCTTGGTGGACTTAAACAAAAGAACATGTGATTGTTTTCAGTTTTAATTTGATGAATTACCATGCATTCATGCAATTGCAACTATCGAGAAGAGAAACATCAAGAAGTCCAACTTTTGTTCGTATTGGTACTTAAAAGAATCATGGCTGGAAACATATGAAAGACAAATACATCCTATAGGAAATACTGATTCTTGGATAGTACCAGAGAGTGTTAAGTCACAAATTGTTAAACCTCCAGATTTCAAAGTGCCACCAGGTAGAAGGCAAAAGAAAAGGCATGTTCCTACTACCGAGTCATCAAAAATAACATTCAAATGTGGTTGTTGCAGAAGAGTTGGTCATAATAGACCATCTTGTATATATTTTCCAGCTCTCCATCCATTTTCAAGAAAGCATAGAGAAGAGTAGATATATCCACTTATGTTTATCGACTCTTTTTAGTTTTTGCTATAAATTAGATTCATTTAGATTATTCTTATTTGAGCAGATGTCTGAATTTTCAAAAAAAATTTCTTCTTACCTTGTTTTTTGTTTCTTTTGAGTTCAAAGATTAAAAGTTAAGGACATGAGTCCGTAAGTTCGACTTGCAATTTAAAAACTTAAGGACAGCCTGTCTTTAACTTTCATTTCAAACATTAAAAGTTAAGGATAGGAAGTCCTTAACTTATAACTTCAAGTTTAAAACTTAAGGACTGTCTGTCCTTAACTTTGAGTTTTACGTTCAAAAGTTAAGGACAACGGTCCTTAAGTTTGACTTGCTGGTTAAAAAGTTATGGACAGGAAGTCCTTAACTTATATTTCAAAGTTGAAAACTTAAGGACTCCTGTCCTTAACTTATAGTTTCAAGTTTAAAACTTAAGGACTGTCTTTCCTTAACTTTTAGTTCTATGTTCAAAAGTTAAGGACAACAGTCCTTAAGTTTGACTTGATGGCTAAAAAGTTATGGACATGCAGTCCTTAAGTTTGAATTATACGTTTAAAAGTTAAGGACAACTAGTCCTTAATTTTGAGTTCAAAGTTCAAAGCTTAAGGACAGGAAGTCCTTAACTTTGAGTTCAAAGTTCAAAGGACAAGGACAGGAGTCCTTAAGTTTGAAATATATATTCAAAAGTTAAGGACAGTCAGTCCTTAAGTTTGAATTACACATTCAAAAGTTCAGGAAAGGGAGTCCTTAAATTTGTGTTTCAAGTTCAAAAGTTAAGGATATTTGATCCTTAACTTTGAATTTGAAGTTCACTTACACTTAGTCATAAACTAATACTAACAAACTCAATGGACAAATCAACACTTGAGAGAATCAAAGAAATTAATAACATGTTGCCTTGATATAACTTCTGAAATTGTAATTTCGCATAGCTGTGACAAAAAATTACGCTATGCCAACAAAATATAAGTGCCTTTTTAGGAATTTAAAGAATATTTCAAAAGTTTTCTAGACTTGCAAAATTCACACGTGTCCTTTACAATAATTTTATACAAAAGATCATCCACAACTAACTTTCTTAAAAACTAAACTACAACTCCTTTGGACAGCAGGTTTCATTTTCACTCTCATAATCATCCCCAACATTTTCTGGTGGAGTATCATAAACGGAATTTCTTTTCCATTCGCCATGTTCCCAAAGATTTGCAGCAAGTTCTCTTCTAAAGTCTTTTATGTCTTCGGATTTGAATCGCTCCACATCCTTTCCAATCATCAGCAACTCAACATATTTGATCAGGAATGCACCACAATCAGTCCTAAGAGAAATGTAAGATATGTAGTGAATTAAACAATATATCTAAAGTATAATAATATAAAAAATAACAACACGTACTATCCAATTTGGTGTGGTGATCTTTGCCATTGAATATCAAATTTGTTGAAGACATTTCTGAAAGACTTGTGATGTTTGTCAAACTGTGAGAACTTTAGCAAGTGGGGGATCATGCATGCATACATTTCCATGTGATTCAATCCTGCCTCATATGGCTCACTGTATATGGAATCGTATACATCAATCTTTTTCTGATTCAAGTCCAATACCCCCAAAAGAAAGTGTGTCACAACATTATCTTCTTTAGAAGGAAGCCAACATGGAAAAAAGATTTTGTCAACTTCTGTCCAAGCAATTCCACATCTACGGTTGTCCCACCACACATATGGTGTCAGAAACAACTGATTATCACCAGCACACCAAAATTCATCAGTAGCATCATCACTGAAATATTTATACACAAGCACCATGTAGTTATCAAAAATAATATCAGTAGTTGTGCAACGAAAAAGATGATCGCGAGGGTGGTAGCATTCCTTATTTCTTAGATAATATAGGGCAATGTCAATATGCTTCATAAAAAGGCAAAAAATAAAACAAATCCATCAGTCATAAAATAATTAAAAATGATAAATTAAGAATAAAAAAAATAAAAACCTTGTGAATTATTTCACCTTATCATCAAGTACAAAACTGCTATCTGAAAACTCAAGGAAGAACATTTTGCTACTGATTTTTTGATGATACAATTTGTAGGGATTTTTTCTCACACCATTATCATCAGCATATACATCATTTTGTCCCCTGAAAATTTTGAAAATATCAAAGTTAGAATTTCGGCTTGAACATAGCCTTTCATGTTGAAAAATTAAGGACAGGTAGTCCTTAAGTTTGAATTAGAAGTTCAAAAGATAAGGACACTTGGTCCTAAATTTTGAGTTTCGAGTTCAAAACTTAAGGACTGTCTGTCCTTAACTTTGGGTATCAAGTTCAAAAGTTATGGACAGGAAGTCCTTAACTTATAGTTTCAAGTTCAAAACATAAGGACAATCGGTCCTAAACTTTGAATTCCAAGTTCAAAAGTTAGGGACATGCAGTCCGTAAATTTGAATTAGAAGTTCAAAAGCTAAGGACTCTTGGTCCTAAAGAATGAGTTTCAAGTTCAAAACTTAGGGAATGTGTCACGACCCCAAATCCTGGTCGTGATGACGCCCAACATACTGCTAGGCAAGCCCGATCAATTTACCAACCTTAACCCTTTTTATACAATTCGTGGTTCAATTAACACAATTAATTACTAAATCATAATACTGAAAGTCTTAAATATAGTTAAACATGCAGAAAACCCAAGTAGAAATTCTACTACACAGCATGAAAGATCAGGTGTCACAAGTCTGAGCCTCTAATACACGAGTGTCAACCTATTACATATTATTCTAAAGAAAATGCGGAATAAAACAAATAGGATAGATGGGAAGATCAGGACTACGAACGCCATGCAACTACCTTAATGCTCCCGAATACGATGCTCGATAGAGATAGTCTCACTCAGCCTTAGTAGGTGCACCTGTATCTGCACACGAGGTGCAGGGAGTAAAGTGAGTACTTCCAACCCGGAGAGTAATAAACATAAATAAAGGCTGAGAGGAAGAAATTCTAAATAGGCACAAGATAAGATATAATTACAACAGTTCACCAGGTAACATCATCTAAGATAACCAACGAAATTAACAATGCTGCAATAGAGAAATAAATAATGACAATCAAAATATGCAATGCAGCACATAAACTGGTACTCTCTAGTACCTATTGCGGCGTGCAGCCCGAGCCATCCATTTATTTATCGTCGACGGTGCTCACTGGGGGTGTGTACAGACTCCGGAGGGGCTCCTACAGCCCAAGCGCAATATCGAGCCATCTCGTGGCATCAAATCTAGGCCCTCGGCCTCATATCAATATCAATATACTACCGATGCGGCTCGCAGCCCGATCCCATAAATATAATATTGATGTGGCACGCAGCCTGATCCCATAATTAGTCCAAAATCACATCAGCCTCTCGGCACAATATCAATTAAATTATTCAGCCCAAACTTCATTAGAAATAGTATTTAAGTCCCAAGTTTTTTAGAAAAGTGGCTGAGTTTGCAAAACAGTATTTAATACTAGGACTGAGTTTAATTTTCTGTACACATGGTAAGAAACCAATAAAAAAATCCGTGAAGGATTCAAACAGTTGGCACGAAGCCCAAATATGATAATTTATCCATTTATCAGGATATCAATTCAACTCCAAGAAATCAGGTAGTATTTTCATTAAGTGGGACGGACCAAGTCACAATCCCAAATAGTGCTCTACCCCATGCCAGTTATCTGGCGTGCAAGTCACCTCAATATAGCACTAAGATGTGTAAATCCGGGCTTTCAAACCCTCAACACATCATTTACATCTATTACTAACCTCAAGACGGTCAAAGTCTAGCTTGCTATGCCCTTGGCTCTCAAATTAGCCTCCTCGTGCGACGAATCTGCCCAAAATCACAACGAATATGTCACATTATGCTAAAGAGAAAATACCCAATCGAACACAATCGAAAAATATAAAAATTCATGAATTTGACAAAACCCGAGCCCCGGGCCCACGTCTCTAAACTCAGAAATTTTTACGTTTTCAGAATCCTCATACCCTTACGAGTCTAACCATACCAAAATTATCCAATTCTGATACCGTTTGGTCCTTCAAATCATCATTTTATATTTTGAAAGATTTCACCAATTTTCTTCCCAAATCACAAATTAAATGATGAATTCAATGATATATTCATGTAATCTAGGCAAATCTGAGTTAGAATCACTTACCCCGATGAATTTCTTGAAAAACCTTCAAAAAATTGCCAAAATCCAAGCTCTCACGGGTAAAATATCAAATAAAACCCAAAATCTCATATTTATAGAAGTAGCCCCAGATTTGCACCTCCGCGGCCACACAAAAATGACCGCAGTCCGCGCAAAACAAGTGCGGTCCGCGCTAAGACGAACGCGGCCGCGGCAATTTTTGACTGCAGTGACAGGCTTCAGTATTTGGGAGATAACTTTTTCTACAGATGTCCAAATTGCGATATCTTTACCATTCTGGAAACTAAACATGAAGGGATGCAACTGTTGTTTTTGAATCATCTCAAAATTCCTTGTAGATCAAACGATATAAGCTTCCGAAGTAGAACTAGCGGGAGGTTCTTCACCGCGGCCGCGCCCCTTTTTGTGCGGTCTATCGCGGCCGTGCCCATTTTTGTGCGGTCCGCACAACACTCACCACAGACACACTTATTTTTGTGCGGTCCGCGCGGGTGGGTTCCGGGGCCTGCAACCCTTCTGGACCTTCTACAAATATGATTTTTGGCTTAAAACATCCCGGAACCTATCTGGAACTCACCCAAATTCCCTGGACTTCAAACCAATTGTACCAACACTTCCTAAAACCTTATTCAAACATGTTCCAATCATCAAAACACTTCAAACAATATCAAATCGCTCAAAACACATCGGATTCAAGCCTAAGTTTCAAAAATCTTCCGAAACACGTATTTGATCAAAAACCCAACCAAATCACGTCCGAATGATCTGAAATTTTGCACGCATATCTCAAATCACCTAACGAAGCTACAGAAACTCTCGGAATTCCATTCCGACCCTCAGATCAAAATCTCACCTATCAACTAGAAATTGCCAAAATACTAACTTCGCCAATTCAAGCCTAATTCTACTCCGGACCTCCAAAATCACTTCCAGTCACACTGCTAAGTCACAAATCATCCCCCGAAGCTAACTGAATCATCAGAATTCACATCCGAGCCCTCTAACTCATAAATCAACGCCCGGTTGACTTTTCCAACTAAAGGCTTCTTAAAAGAGACTAAGTGTGTCATTTCTTATTAAAACCACTTCAAATCAACTCGATTACACAAGATATGGATTAAGAAGCATAAGGAAGCTGAAAATAGGGAAATCGAAGCGATAACTCATGAGACGAGGGGTCGGGTCGTCACATCCTCCCCAACTTAAACAAACGTTCGTCCTTGAGCATACCCAGGGTTGTCCTAGAAACCAACCAAAAACTGAATGACCTTACCAAGCATAAACCGGGGGCGATCCCACGTCAGCCTATCTCACATGGGTCCGATAACACGTTTTAACTAAAATCACACAATCTAGTGTAGCCCATAAATCATAGAACCACATTTCACTTTTCGGAATCATACACAAGATCAGAACCTCACACCTATATTCAGAATAAGTCTGAACCAACTGTAATAGACCATAATCATTGCCCAGACCAACTATTCATTAGGCCATTTCTCCTCTGGCAATTACGATAATAATTTTTTCAACCGAACCTCAATATTTACCCATCATACATGCTGAAATCAAATCCGTTCGTATTTATTAATGACCCCAATGATCACTTCGAATCCAATACACCATCCTGGTGATATGACACCTCAATACAGGCCTAAGCCACAACTCGTATAATACGTGCATCAATAGGAAATTGTCTGAACATACTCAAATCATGAAAAATGACTCAAATGAAAGAGCTATACCTCAAGCTCGTCAGTACCATCATAACACAAGGATGAGACCCTGTCTCACATCATAGAAATAGAAACCCTGAATCTACCCCAAAAGGTCATATCTCCACGTGGCCTCGCTATAATGCGCGATCCTATCCAAACACTACTATACCTGAAACACCTCAAGTCACTATGCTCAAACCGATAACCACGCATAATTCGATGCCTGAAACCCAATCAATTCATTACATCTACGGTGAAACAAATAACATATGACACGCAACCCGATAGTTCATAACTAACACTCTATCTACCGAGCAATACCCAATTACTCTTCCCGCTTGACTTTCACTATGAATCCCCAATGATACCGCACCACATGTGCCCATAACCAACAAAACATAACATCTCAAAACACCGAAAAGAAACTCATAGATAAACACGTATCCACATCGGCCTACCAACGAACTCATTACCAAGAAAGCCTTGAGCTACTCCTTCCACTACTATAACTCCTGCCGGAGTCGTGCGATACGGTGCCCGGCACCAAATTAATACTGAAATCAACAACCTCGCCCGGCGACATGCCTAGCCACCAGAAACGCATCCGAGAAGTACTTCAACACCGGAACTGAATTAATGATAGCAACCTTTGCACTAACATCCATCACGAATGCCCAATTAAGAAAGCAATCCTTCCCAACCGTCCGCTGGTTCTTTGAAATATAAACCACGCTGCTAGAACATAATCCAACGCACTTCATTACTCAACCCGTGGCATTTTCGGTATTGCCCTTAGCGCAATAGTTCAGAATCACTCAACACTAAGACAATCAGTCTGAATTCCGACATCACATCTAAAATCTAACATACCAGCAAACAAAGATCCACTCGAGCCTCCAAATCCCGATTGTCGCTAAACGGTGCCGATACATACGATCCACAACCACAACCTAGCATGTACATAAGAACTCCCAGTCTCCAACTCCATATGGCACACAAATCATCATACCAGATTCCAGTTTCCACCGTGTGAAAACATGAACACCTTTAATAACCAATCATCCCATGATAAATACTCTAAAATTTCCATGTGCCATACAAGCAACTCGAATATCAGTAGTCAATCCAGCCTTAAAGTGCTGCAATACTATTGAAGTGCCATCAACTTAGTCACATTGGCCTTTCTCTGAAACATATACCCTCTACAAATCACTATGATTAGAAACACAGTTTCCTTAATTATCTCAAAATCATTCACCCTAATCATGTGAAGCTCATTTCTCTAATCACGTAAAGTTGCCCGTATCGCCTAAGAATTTTATAAATTTCCATTCAGAGCTGAACCGTAACATTACACACGCAATCTCAATTCTTCACGACATATCGCATATACCATATCATCCTAAGGTAACGTGAGGACTTTACCTCACTTTCGAACCATGAACGTTTTACATACGCAACTAGTCAAGAGCTTCCATTGATCTCATCTAGTAGAAAAAATATCATTACACATCCCATGCTCTGCATGACATACATAGGTATTGTTCAAATTCTTACAATACCGACACGACGGATGAGATCTGTATAAATTCATAACACAGCCGAATCAAAAAAATTCATTGGGTCTATACTTCTGGCAAGAACTATCACCCCATTCTGAACCAAACAATGGTTTTAGCCCCTTAATTTACTTCATATACTCAGATTGCACTGATCTCGAATTCAATGATCTCGTCTCACCCATTGCGAACTGCTCAGGCAATAAGCCATCCCAGACATAATCAAAAGTCGCATATTATACCCCAACATTCCCATAGGCTACCAATTCTAACGCGATACTAAAAAAAACGAATTCTGAAAAGAATTACCAATCCCACGCACTAATACGGACATTCCTTAGAAAACAGGAAGCAAGGCTTACAAAAGAGCATATAGAAAACTATACTCAACATCACACTATTGCGGCGTGCAACCCGATCCAGATAACATACCCATGGCGGCGTGCCACCCGATCCACACATAGAACTCACATAAGGAGATGCACATTTAGCCAAATTTGCTCATTACAAAAAAATACCGAGCATCGGTCATAAGCATGCTAAGTGCATAATAATATCTCTGAGGAACATATAGTGTTATAAGCTACAAAACTCAAGCACAATTGAGGTGCGATATACAGTATGAATTTCAAGAGTCAAGATGCTCATATAACGTCATTCCTACGCGGATTCTCAACACATAAATAATTTCCCAAGCCGTCTCACAATTCACACGGTGCAATGCATCACTACGCGAAGTATCTGACAATGAAGCATCAACCTACCTACTCCTCCATAAGGACCGCATTACTAAAATGAACACATCTGGCCTGATATAGAGCCATTATTCACATTAAGTCCATCCACCGACTTCAAGCTGATTCTGATCACAATGAACTAGTCTGGCAACCTTTCAAAGGTCCATTATAACTCCCATTTTTCTCATATAACATGCAAGAACAACCATCACAATCAGAGTAATCCTCCCCAGTTCACAACCCAATATGCCAAGTGCCTTCCAGACATGAATCTTCAATTTAACGACACCATCACAAACTTCATACTTGGTTTACATCTTTAATCAATCAAGTGATCACATGCCACACTTATATAATCTTCCCGTAGGACACACTCCCACAACCTACCACAATAATATCTGGAGCGTACCTCCAAACCACCGGTTGCACTAACGTTGAAAAGCGGTCAAGAATCGTTAACCAGGATGCAAAGCCCTTTTTTACGAAACACTGATCTTAGGTGACGCTGAAGTCAATACAAACTTACCTAAAACATCAAAACTTCTTTCCTGCTCATCCGAGCTCATGACATCTTTGTTAAAAAAATATTCCTTCACTCGTGCCATTCTTGGCCCATTTTTTTTTCAACTGATTCACCAGCATACCTCAAATCGGGACCAACATACCAAGCTCCCCAACTTGGCTCAAAGCCATAGATCAAAACACACAATTCTCATAATGCATATACTCCACTACTGCCTTAGTACTGTAGTGAGATTAAATTCAAATCCTCTATAAGCTTGTGTAAATGCATTTTATCTAGTACTTTGACCCTTCGGCAAATCTCGCAACAGTTAAATTCACTCTCTTAAGTGACCCAAAATTTCAAGCTTCAACACTTACAATTCACTTGCACATGAGATCTTCTATCATTCACATAAGGATCACACCACTTCAGCACACTTCGCGGGAGATAACACACCTGCTTTGCCTCAATATAACATTTCTGTATACCTTCCACCGCTATACGAATGACATAGTCATTTGATCTTCTTGAGTCTGTTCTTATACCACAACATGAAATTTACTTTACTCCCAACTAGGAGACATGAAAAGATTCTTCACACGTCCATAACTCGGGCTATAACTCGAATCACGATGGACTTCAAGCATTTATTGGTTCTTCTATCATTCATCAGACCCTTCTCATTGCTTCCAAATCATATGGATACGCCTTGCAGTACTAACATACTCATCACATAGCCACAATCGTAATTTCCACTAACAGGGACACTACCCAACATATAAGTTCAAAAACACTTGTTCACACAATCAGCACCTCGGTGCTCCAGCCATAGGCAAAGATCTGACCTCAAGTCCTCCAGACTAGCCGAACATAAACTCGCAGGGATTACATCTTGCCCCTCGATCAGGGAATCACAAGCCATAGAGGCACATTTGATACTGAGCGCTCGTTCGCGTGTACAAATGCATGGAAGGAATTCAAAGAGTTATATTTCAAGCTTAATCAAGGACGCACGATAAGAATTCAAGAATGTGAAGTTTTCCTAAAGGTTCTGCAGCCTCTCGAGGATAAATACAGACGTCTCCGTACCGATCCGCGAGACTCTACTAACCGGCTCATGACTCGCGACACCAAGTAACCTAGGATCTAATACCAACTTGTCACGACCCCAAATCCCGATCGTGATGGCGCCCAACACACTGCTAGGCAAGCCCAACCAATTACCAACCTTAACCCTTTTTATACAATTCATGGTTCAATTAACACAATTAATTACTAAGTCATAATACTGAAAGTCTGAAAAATAGTTAAACATGCAGAAAACCCAAGTAGAAATACTACTACACAGCCCGAATGATCAGGTGTCACAAGTCTGAGTCTCTAAAACATGAGTGTCAACCTACTACATATTTTTCTAAAGAAAATGCGGAATAAAACAAATAGGATAGATGGGAAGATCAGGACTGCGAAAGCCATGCAACTACCTTAATGCTCCCGAATACGATGCTCGACAGAGATAGTCTCACTCAGCCTCAGTAGGTGCACCTGTATCTCCACACGAGGTGCAGGGAGTAAAGTGAGTACTTCCAACCCAGAGAGTAATAAACATAAATAAAGGTTGCGAGTAAGAAATTCTAAATAGGCACAAGATAAGCTGTAATCACAACAGTTCACCAGGTAACATCATCTAAGATAACCAACGAAATTAATAATGCTGCAACAGAGAAATAAATAATAACAGTCAAAATATGCAATACAGCACATAAACTAGCACTCTCTAGTACCCACTGCTGCGTGCAGCCCGAGCCATCCATTTATTTATCGTCAACGACGCTCACTGGGAGTGTGTACAGACTCCAGAGGGGCTCCTACAGCCCAAGCGCAATATCAAGCCATTTTGTGGCATCAAATCTAGGCCCTCGGCCTCATATCAATATCAATAGAATACCGCTGCGGCGCGCAGCCCGATCCCATAAATATAATACCGCTGCGGCACGCAACACGATCCCATAATCAGTCCAAAATCACATAAGCCTCTCGGTATAATAGCAATTAAATTATTCAGTCCAAACTTCATTAGAAATAGTATTTAAGTCCCAAATTTTTTAGAAAAGTGGCTGAGTTTGCAAAACAGTATTTAATACTAGCACTGAGTTCAATTTTCTGTACACATGGTAAAAAACCAATAAAACAATCCCTGAAGGATTCAAACAGTTGGCACGAAACCCCAATTATGATAATTTATCCATTTATTAGGATATCAATTCAACTCCAAGTAATCAGGTAGTATTTTCATTAAGCGGGACGGACCAAGTCACAATCCCCAATGGTGCTCTACCCCACGCCCGTTATCCAACGTGCAAGTCACCTCAATATAGCACTATGTTGGGTAAATTCGGGTTTTCAAACCCTCAACATAACACTTACATCTATTACTAACCTCAAGACGGTCAAAGTCTAGCTCGCTATGTCCTTGCCTCTCAAATTGGCCACCTCGTGCGACGAATCTGCCCAAAATCACAACGAATATGTCGCATTATGCTAAAGAGAAAATACCCAATCGAAAGCAATCAAAAAATATCAAAATTCACGAATTTGACAAAACCCGAGCACCGGGCCCAGGTCTAGAAACTCAAAATTTTTTACGTTTTCAGAATCCTCATACCCTCACGAGTCTAACCATACCAAAATTATCCAATTCTGATACCGTTTGGTCCTTCAAATTATCATTTTATATTTTGAAAGATTTCACCAATTTCTTCCCAAATTTGATCACAAATTAAATGATGAATTCAATGATATCATGTAATCTAGCCAAATCTGAGTTAGAATCACTTACCCCGAAGAATTTCTTGGAAAGCCTTCGAACAATCGCCAAAATCCGAGCTCTCACGGGTAAAATATCAAATGAAACCCAAAATCTCGTATTTATAGAAGTAGCCCCAGATTTTCACCTCCGCAGCCACGCAAAAATGATCGTGGTCCGCTCAGAACAAGTGCGGTCCGCGCTAAGACGAACGCGGTCGCACCAATTTTTGACTGCAGTGACATGCATCAGTATTTTCGCCATAACATTTTCTACACGTGTCCAAATTACAATATCTTTACTTATCTTTACCATTATGGAAACTAGATACAAAGCTCTACAACTTTCGTATTTGAATAATCCCACAATTCCTTATATATCAAAATATATAAGCTTCCGAAGTAGGACTAGCGGCAGGTTCTTCACCGCGGCCGCGCCCCTTTTTGTGCGGTCTGCGCGACACCTACCACGGCCGCGCCCCATTTTTGTGCGGTCCATACATCACTCACCACGGACGCACTTATTTTTGTGCGATCCGCGCGGGTCGGTTCCGAGGCCTGCAACCCTTCTGGACCTTCTACAGATATGATTTTGGCTTAAAACATCCCGGAACTCACCCAAATTCCCGGGACTTCAAACCAATTGTACCAACACTTCCTAAAACCTTATTCAAACATGTTCCAATCATCAAAATACTTCAAAAAACATCAAATCGCTTAAAACACATCGAATTCAAGCCTAAGTTTAAAAAATCTTCCGAAACTCGTTTTTGATCAAAAACCCAATCAAATCACGTCCGAATGACCTGAAATTTTGCAAGCACATCTCAAATCACCTAACGAAGCTACAGAAACTCTCGGAATTCCATTCCAACCTTCGGATCAAAGTGTCACCTATCAACCGGAAATCGCCAAAACACTAACTTCGCCAATTCAAGCCTAATTCTACACTGGACCTCCAAAATCACTTCCGGTCACACTGCTAACTCACTAATCATCCCCCGAAGCTAACCGAATCATCGAAATTCACATCCGAGCCCTCTAACTCATAAGTCAACACCCGGTTGACTTTTCCAACTTAAGGCTTCTTAAAAGAGACTAAGTGTCTCATTTCTTATTAATACCACTTCAAATCAACTCGATTACACAAGATGTGGATTATGAAGCATAAGGAAGCTGAAAATGGGTAAATCGGAGCGGTAACTTATGAGACGACAGGTCAGGTCGTCACAGAATGTCTGTTCTTAACTTTGAGTATCAAGTTCAAAAGTTAAGGATATGAGGTCCTCAACTTATAGTTTCAAGTTCAAAACTTAAGGGCTGTCTGTCCTTAACTTTGAATTCCAAGTTCAAAAGTTAGGGACAGGCAGTCCTTAAGTTTGAATTAGAAGTTCAAAAGCTAAGGACACTTGGTCCTAAGTTTGAGTTTCAAGTTCAAAAATTAAGGACTGTCTGTCCTTAACTTTGGGTATCAAGTTCAAAACTTAAGGACATGAGGTCCTTAACTTATAATTTCAAGTTCAAAACTTAAGGACTGTCTGTCCTATACTTAGAATTCCAAGTTCAAAACATAAAGACATACAATTCTTAAGTTTGACTTGAAGCTTCAAAAGTTAACGATAGGCAGTCCTTAACTTTGAATTACAAGTTCGAATATTTAGGACACATGGCCCTCAACTTTGACTTACAACTTCAAAAGTTCAGGAGACTTATTCCTAAAATTAGTCTTACAATCACAGAAGTTAAGGACTTAGTGAAATACATTAAGGGACTTACTCTTTTTTGCAACCTCTCCTTTTCTCCTTGCGCAACCACGCAATGAATTTCTTCATTAATTTTGCATCTTCTGCGGCATAATGAAAAATACACCTACGAGTATATGTTGATTTTATCCAGCATGAACTCTTCAGAGTATTTTGATCATCTGGCATCGAAGTTCCCGCTTTTCTTTCCTGATCAAAAGGAGATTTCAACTGCCAACTTAGCTTCTTCTTCCTTTTACCTCGACCAAGCTCTTCTTCAATATTTCCTTCAACCTCCATAGTCAAAGCCCCATCAATGCTCATTTGTGTACTTGGAGGAGTAGGTGAAAGAATAGAAAATGACGGACCATCATAACCAATACTGTCTCTCTTTCTTTTCCTCGTATATTTGCTAACAGCTTCATCATTGTTGTCCTCTGCCAGCAACTCTATAATATATATATATATATATATATATATATATATATATATATATATATATATATATATATATATATAATAGTTTGTTGCAACTCGTCAAATGAAGAGACAAAATTTCAATATGAATATAATATTTAGGACACAATTAGTACCTGTCTTCTGCACACTACCTTCTTGTGTTTTTTCAAGAGACAATTCAGCTAAGCTATTACTTGCATCATTTTCTTTTTCTTCCAATTGCACATTTTCTTCATCTTGCTATTGTTCACCCTGTGCTTCAGTTGCTTGTTCACAAGATTCTGCAAAAATATTTACAAGAGCTAACACAATTAGTACTTGTTAATAATCTTTGATAAAAAAACATATATAAAATAAAATAAAATACTGTCTAACCATTTGCAATAGTCAAGATCATCCCAATTATATCACTATCTACACTAGCATTTTCTTCGGTTCCAATATCATTGTTAAGAGAGGGAGGTCTAGAGAGATCACATGTTGCATCTATGCATTTAGAACCAATCTCACTTCTGCTTGTTCCTTCAGTATTTTCTATGTCTTGATATTGTATTCCACTTTTTTCTTGATACTCCACTCCAGCTTCTTCCCTTGCAGCTTCAAAAGATTCTGTAACATTTGCAATTAATACCCATTCTAATAATTCACTAAAACTAACATACAATATATAATGAAAATTTTATCTAACCTTGATTGGCACAACTTTGAAATCCAAATTTTTCTTTGTATGACAGAGGTGTAGAAAGATCATATGTTCCTTATAAGCATTTGCATACAATCACACTGACACTTTTTTCCCAATGGACATGCTAAATCCTCCTGAGATTGCAATCCACATTTACAATTTTTTTCTGTTTCTCCTTTCTCTTTTGGATTTTCCCGGTCTTGACATTCACCTACATATTTAACTTCCACTCCATCAATAGATTCTATAAATATTTGTAATCACAAAAAAGTTTATATGTAATTCTCTATTGAATATAAAGTTCAACGAAAAAAAATTCAAACTCTATATCTAACATTTCCCAATATCAGTAACGTTCTCAGTTTCATCATCTAGATGTGCATCTCTAAAATCGCTTTCATACTGAACTTCTGCATGCACATCCATATCATCACGTTCATCACCGACTACATCTTTATTGATTGTAACAGTAGGCTCTGTATCTTCTTCAACTCCATCTTTTCTAATTGGAACACTAGATTCTCTCTCTATGTTCCCTTCATCAACTTTCCCATAAATCTTCAACAAAGTATCAAGCTTTGATCCTAGAGCTTTCTTTTAATTCTGAGAAAGAAACTAAGTTAGAAAGTTAAGGACAACTTCAAAATTTAAGGACATGTAATCCTTAAGTCTGAATTGCAGGTTGAAAAGTTGAGGACATGAGTCCTTAAGTTTGAATTCCAAGTTCAAAAGTTAAGGACATACATTCCTTAAGTTTCAATTACATGTTAAAAAGTGTGACGACCCGACCCGTCGTCTCATGTGCTATTGCTCATTTTCCCCCATTTCATGCTTCTTCATGTTTTGTTATCGGTTTGTGGTGTGTTAGAGTTGATTTGGATTGATTTTGATAAGAAATGAGACACTTAGTCTCTTTAAGGAAAGCTTAAGTTGAAAAAGTCAACCGAATGTTGACTATTGAGTTAGAGGGCTCAGATGTGATTTCTGGTGATTTGGTTAGCTTCGGGAAGTGATTTGTGAATGAGAAGTGCGATCGGAATTGATTTTGTAGGTCCGGTGTAGAACTAGGCTTGAATTGGCGAAGTTAGTATTTTGGCGAATTCCGGTTGATAGGTGAGATTTTGATCCGAGAGTCGGAATGGAATTCCGAGAGTTTCTGTAGCTTCGATATATTATTTATGATGTGTGTGCAATATATCAGGTCATTCGGACGTCATTTTGGTTGGGTTTTTTATCGAAAGTGAATTTTGGAAGTTTTTGAAGAACTTAGGCTTAAATCCGATGCGATTTGATGGTTTTAGCATTGTTTGATGTGTTTTGATGATTGGAACAAGTTTGAATGATGTTATGAGTTATGTTGGTTCTTTTGGTTGAGGTCCCGGGGGCCTCGGGGTGATTTCGGGTGGCTATCAGAAGGAAATTTGAAGTTGGAATTGCAAGTTTTTGGTTGCAGCAGGTGTTTCCGCATCTGCGGAAAGGAAAATGTGATGACCCGACCCGACCCGTTGTCTTATGAGTTACCACCCTGTTTCCCCCACAATATGCTTCTCTATGTTTCAATATCAGTATTTTGAGGTGATAGGGTAGAATTGGATTGATTTTAGATGGAAATGAGACACTTAGCCTCTTACAGAGAAGCTTGTTTTGAAAAAGTCAACCGGAAGTTGACTATTTAGTTAGAGTGCTTGGATGTGAATTCCGGTAATTTGGTTAGCTTCGGGGGATGATTTGTGACTTAGGAGCGCGATCAAAATTAAATTTGGAGGTCTGGTGTAGAATTAGGCTTGAATTGGCGAAGTTAGCATTTTGGCGAATTCCAGTTGATAGGTGAGATTTTGATCCGAGGGTCGGAATGAAATTCCGAGAGTTTCTATAGCTTCGTTAGGTGATTTGGGATATGTGTACAAAATTTCACGTCATTCGGACGTGGTTTGGTTGGGTTTTTAATCAAATGCGTGTTTTGGAAGTTTTAGAAGAACTTAGGCTTGAATTCGATGTAATTTGATGGTCTTGGGGTTGTTTGATGCATTTTGATGATTGGAACAAGTTTTTATGATGTTTTAGGAGGTTTTGGTATTTTTGGTTGAGGTCCTAGGGGCCTCGGAGTGATTTCGGATGGTTAACGGGAGCTTTTAAAGTTGGAACATTTCATAATAGACGAAAGTTGTAAATGAGTGCGCACAAGACCTCACTTTAAACGATCTTATCTCCAGTTATATAAGGAGTTGTGTGACCCATTACCTATCAAATTAAATCCCTTTGAGTCTAGTTTTCAACACATTAAACCGTTTGTCATTTGGAGGTGTACACAGGACGTTATGACCATTTCAGTGGCCTGGTGTCAGAGCGCGCGACTTCGCAAGTCTGAGGCAGAATGCTCAGCAAAAACGCGCGAACTATGCAAAAGTTCGCGCGCCTGGAGCATTTTTAAGTACCTAAGGATGGGAAATGACAGAACTTGAGTCATTTCTCAAGCTAGGGCTTCCCCAACACCCCAATTCGACAAGGCATCCAATTGCACTCCTAAGGTAAGCGTTTAAGTGTGTTTTCATGGTGATTTCACTTCTCAATCACTAGTTACAACATGATTTTTTATTGGATTTCATAGGATTTCTTCAAAATCTCAAGAACACCACAAAGTTGTCTTTCAAGATTTGGTCTACGAGAGGTTTGTCTATCATCTTTAACTACTCTATGGTGATTATTTATGTATGATATATACATTAGAACTCATCGGATGATGACGGAAGAACCATAAGTGTCTAACCTAGGTTGTGTTGGTTGTAGAGATTGTGAAATGGTTTAATTAAGGAGGTTGATGGTTGGGTATGAATGAATGGTCGTACATATGTTGTTGGAAGTTATAAATTGCTAAAGAATGATAGTGAGATGAATTGTTGGTTAATGGTGATAGTTGGAGAAACCAATACCATATTCATGAGGTGTAAATATCTATGCCTACAAGATGTTTGATAATAGGCCTAAATGGCACAAGTTTTGGGATTTATTACTAATATTGGCCATATTGAATGTTGTATTGTAGATTGAAGTTACATAACTGTATTGGATCATTGTAGTATCATTAAGGGGCGAATTTCAGATATGTATGGCTAAAACCCTATCTTTTAGAAATCGAGCTTCATCGATGTTTGTGTGATTTTTGGTCAGATTCGACGCACGAGGAGTCCAATTTGAGAGGCAAGGGCATAGCGAGCTAGAGATTTCGCCGGTAAGAGCTGAGTAATTTGTGTAGATGATTCCCTGAGGGTTTGAAACCCCGGTATATCACTCTGTGATGCTATATTGAGGCGGGACACGCACCCCATGGTAGGTGCGGGGTCGTTTGTGGTTGGGGATTTGTGACTTGGTCCATCGCGAGTGATAATTATAATATATTGGTGACTGATATGCACATTGCATTGATGATATTACTAGGCTTGATGCCATGTTTGGGGCCTTGTGCTGACTTGTAAAATCCTTCGAGGATTGATATTGCTGCATAGCATGATATTGCATATCATTTAATTTCAGTCCAAGGTTTTAAATACTGTTTTGCAAACTCAACCATAATTCTAAGTGTTAAAAACTCAAATGACATTTTAAATGTATTTCGGGCTGGAAACTTCTATTTTTTTTTTGTAAATGCCAAAGGGGCTTATTATATTATTTTCTGGACTGATTATAAAATGACTTGAAACAGTGGTAACAATGGCACTGTGTGATATAAATTGGTCAGGTAACAATAGCTGACCGGTCCGGTAATAATGACTGACCAAGATATTGTGCTTGGGCTGTAGGAGCCCCTCCGGAGTCTGTACACACCCCCAGTGAGCGCCGTCGACAATAAATAAATATGGATGGCTCGGGTTGCACGCCGCAGTGGGTACTGAAATGTACCATCATATGCATTGCATTGCATTCATGCATATATATTTTACCTGATATACCTGATGTGGTTTTGTTGATATTTTCTCTATGATGGTGTTAAATTGATAATTTTAGCTTTCGTGGATTTATATCTTTAGACATTATATATGCTTATTACTCACTGAGTTGGTAGTACTCACTTTACCCCCTGCACCTTATGTGCAGATGCAGGTATTTGTTACCCGGTAGTGGGTTTGAGGTGATTGAAGATTTGCTACCATAGCTGAGCCAGGTGACCGCCAGCGTTCGCGGCACCGGATTTTCTACCCTTTTTACTTTTAAATTCCATATTATACACTACTGGTCTTGTAAATGTATTTAGACTCCTTTAGATGCTCATGACTTGTGACACCCGGTTTGGGCTGAGTTTGGGTTGTATTTCCGCGAAATAATGTTATTAAATTATCATTGAAAGTGTTTATTTATGTTTAACTATTGTTAAATAACTGTTAAAAGGAAGCGTTTGTTTTGTTGGCTGGCCTTGTCTTCACGAGAGGCGCCATTACGACCGGGTTTGGGATTTGGGTTGTGACAAGTTGGTATCAGAGCCTAGGTTACTAGGTCTGGCGAGTCATGAGCAGGTTTAGTAGAGTCTTGCGGATCGGTACGGAGACGTCTGTATTTCTCCACGAGAGGCTGCAGAACCTTTAGGAAAACTTCACATTCTTGGAATTCTTATCGTGCGTACTTGATTCAGCTTGAGATATAACTCTTGAAATTCCTTCCACGTGTCTGTATGCGCACGTGAGCGCTCAGTATTAGAGGTGCCTTGATGGCTTGTGATTCCCCGATCGAGGGGCGAGATGTAATCTCCGTGAGTTGGATGTTGGGCCAGTTTGGAGGACTTGAGGCCGGATATTTGCCTATGAATTGGTAGTGACAAAATCTATGAGTCGAG
>MU775021.1:67677-95251 GCA_026770625.1 Nicotiana glauca
TACCCCTAAGTTGTCTTTCAAGATTTGGTCTACGAGAGGTTTGTCTATCATCTTTAACTACTCTATGGTGATTATTTATGTATGATATATACATTAGAACTCATGGGATGATGACGGAAGAACCATAAGTGTCTAACCTAGGTTGTGTTGGTTGTAGAGATTGTGAAATGGTTTAATTAAGGAGGTTGATAGTTGGGTATGAATGAATGGTCATACATATGTTGTTGGAAGTTATAAATTGCTAAAGAATGATAGTGAGATGAATTGTTGGTTAATGGTGATAGTTGGAGGAACCAATACTATATTCATGAGGTGTAAATATCTATGCCTACAAGATGTTTGATAATAGGCCTAAATGGCACAAGTTATGGGATTTATTACTAATATTGACCCTATTGAATGTTGTATTGTAGATTGAAGCTCCATAACTGTATTGGATAATTGTAGTATCATTAAGGGGCGAATTTCAGATATGTATGGCTAAAACCCCGTCTTTTAGAAATCGAGCTTCATCGATGTTTGTGTGAATTTTTGGTCAGATTCGACGCACAAGGAGGCCAATTTGAGAGGCAAGGGCATAGCGAGCTAGAGATTTCGCCGGTTAGAGTTGAGTCATTTGTGTAGATGATGACCTGAGGGTTTGAAACCCCAGTATATCACACTGTGATGCTATATTGAGGCGAGACACGCACCCCATGGTAGGTGCGGGGTCGTTTGTGGTTGGGGATTTGTGACTTGGTCCATCCTGAGTGATAATTATAATATATTGGCGATTGATATGCACATTGCATTGATGATATTACTGGGCTTGATGCCATGTTTGGGGCCTTGTGCTGACTTGTAAAATCCTTCGAGGATTGATATTGCTGCATAGCATGATAATGCATATCATTTAATTTCAGTCCAAGGTTTTAAATACTGTTTTGCAAACTCAGCCATAATTCTAAGTGTTAAAAACTCAAATGACATTTTAAATATATTTCGGGGTCGAAACTTCTATTTTTTTTTGTAAATGCCCAAGGGGCTTATTATATTATTTTCTGGACTGATTATAAAGTGACCTGAAACAGTGGTAACAATGGCACTGTGTGATATAAATTGGTTAGGTAACAATGGATGACGGGTCAGGTAACAATGACTGACCAAGATATTGCGGTTGGGCTGTAGGAGCCCCTCCGGAGTCTGTACACACCCCCAGTGAGCGCCGTGGATGATAAATAAATATGGATGGCTTGGGCTGCACGCCGCAGTGGGTATTAAAATGTACCAGCATATGCATTGCATTGCATTCATGCATATATATTTTACCTGATATACCTGATGTGGTTTTGTTGATATTTTCTCTATGATGGTGTTAAATTGATAATTTTAGCTTTACATTGTGGCATTTTGTGGATTTATATCTTCAGACATTATATATGCTTATTACTCACTGAGTTGGTAGTACTCACTTTACTGCCTGCACCTCGTGTGCAGATGCAGGTATTTGTTACCCGGTAGTGGGTTTGAGGTGATTGAAGATTTGCTACCATAGCTGAGCCAGGTGACCGCCAGCGTGCGCGGCACCAGATTCTCTACCCTTTTTACTTTTAAATTCCATATTGTACACTAGAGGTCTTGTAAATGTATTTAGACTCCTTTAGGTGCTCATGACTTGTGACACCCCAGTTTGGGTTGAGTTTGGGTTGTATTTCCGCGAAATAATGTTATTAAATTATCTTTGAAAGTGTTTATTTATGTTTAACTATTGTTAAATAACTGTTAAAAGGAAGCGTTTGTTTTGTTGGCTGGCCTTGTCTTCACGAGAGGTGCCATCATGACCGAGTTTAGGATTTGGGTCGTGATAGAAACCGCAGATGCGGTTACGCAGAAGTGAAGCCAGGTATCGCAGGTGCGAAAAGGTTGAGGTTGAGCAATTTTCGTAGAAGCGGAAAGCTATCCGCATAAGCGGGTCTGCATAAGTGGAAGTTATACTGCAGGAGCGGTTTTGGCATTCTCTTGATATTCCGCAGACGCGGAAGGCGGGCCGCATAGGTGGTCCTGCTGATGCGAAATGAGGAACACAGAAGCGGTAGGGGCCCTTAAGTGAAGGTCCGTAGAAGCAGATGTGGACCGCATATGTGGTGGTTGCAGAAGTGACATTCTCTCCGCAGAAGTGAAATCTGGGTTGGTCATAAAGGGTTTTATTGAAACATTTCATCCGCGAGGGTTATGTATTTTCCACCATTTTCGAGCGAGCTGTGAGAGCTTTGAGGCGATTTTTGAAGAGGGATTCAAGGAGGAATGATTAGAGGTAAGTTCCTTGGCTTAAATATACGAGATTATGATAGATTTAACATAGAAATTGAGTGAAATTCACCAAACATGGGTAAAGCTAGGGCTTGAGTTTTGATATTTCAATTTGGGATTTGATAGGTCATTTGAGCTCGTATTTGAGAGTTCTTGGTATGTACGGGCTCGTGGCAAGATGAGGAATCCGGTGATGTGAGTTTTGTAATTTTTTGAGAAGCGGGCTCGAGGCTCAGGTTTTGCTAGTTTCGAGATTTTTGCTATTTCTCGACTGTTTTCGATTGGGTATTATTCCCTTAGAATATTGTGATGTATTCGCTCTATTTTTGGTTAGAAGTGATGCGCGTGGAGGCAGGTCTGAGGGGAGAAGGCGTCGCGAGCTGGAGATTTCGCCGGTTTGAGGTGAGTAATACTTGTAAATAATATCCTGAGGCTTCGAAACCCCGGATTTGCACATCATAGTGTTGTATGGAGGTGACTTGCACGCCGGATATGAGCGTGGGGTAGAGCACCATTGGGGATTGTGACTTGGTCAGTCCCGATTATTGATTTTACCGTGTATTTGACTGAACTACTTGTTATCATCGTAATTTAGGCAGATTGCCATGTTTGGGCTTCGTGCCAACTATGTGAATCCTTCGGGGGTTGATATTACTGTTCTAGCATATCTTGCATATCCTTTGGTTTCAGTCCAAGGTGTTAAATACTGTTTTTGCAAACTCAGCCATATTCCTAAGTTTTGAAAACTCAAATGATATTTTAGTTGATAATTCGGGCTAAGAACTACTGTTTTATAAATGCCCAAGGGGCTTATGTTGATTTCTGGACTGAGCATCGATCGGGCTGTTCGCCGCAGTAGTGATTTCGAACAGTGGTAACAATGACACTGTATGATGTGACCTGAAACACTAGTAATAATGACACTGTATGATGTGACTTGAAATAGTGGTAACCATGACACTGTATGTTGTAAATTGATCAGGTAACAATGACTGACCGGTCAGGTAACAATGGCTGACCAGGAATTAATTGATGCCAAGAGATGGCTTGATATTGCGCTTGGGCTGTAGGAGCCCATCCGGAGTCTGTACACCCCCCCCGTGAGCGCTATCGACGTTAAATGGATCGGGCTGCACGCCACAACGGGTACCGGACTGTACCGTCATATGCATTGCATTGCACTCATGCATTTGTTCTTATTTTGTATTATTTGTCATGACATTTTAATACTCACATTTCATTGGCTTCCATGCTACCTCTTACACTGCTTACCTAACACCCTGGTATTATTTGTTAATGAAGTGTTGTGCCCGAGGGGCTCATTTATGTGATGACTTGCACCATATGTTCCGCATTCGTATGCTTGACTGTTGGAAGAGGATATTTTCAAAAGAGGTTTTAAACTGAGCCACAATATTTCTAAGAGTTTTCACGGTTTCACTGTTTTCTCAAAGGGTTACACTGTACTATATAGCATGATGACTTGCTTTATGTGGTTTCTTGCTGCTCAGTTATTATTTACCTTTATTACTCACTGAGTTGGAGTACTCACTTGACTCCCTGCACCTCACGTGCAGTTGCAGGTATTTGTTACCCGATAGCAGGTTCGAGCTGATTGAGGATTTTGTTATTGTAGATGAGCAAGGTGACCGACAGCATTCGCGGCACCGGACATTATCTTTAGAATTTTGGAATTTATTTCCTGTATATTATTGGCTCTGTAGTTGTGTCCAGGTTTTCTTTAGATGTTCGTGACTTGTGACACCCCGGTCGAGTTGTGATAGGTTGTAGATATCGATTATTATTGTCATTAAGTTGTATTTATCTATTCATTTATGTTTAATAATTTTGAAAGAGGCGTCGTTGTTCTGTTGGCTGGTCTTGTCTTCACGAGAGCCGCAATCACGATCGGGTTTGGAAATTGGGTCGTGACAAGTTGGTATCAGAGCCTAGGTTACTAGGTCTCACGAGTCATGAGCAGGTTTAGTAGAGTCTCGCAGATCGGTTTGGAGACGCCTGTATTTATCCTCGAGAGGATGCAAAACCTTTAGGAAACTTCACTTTCTTGGAATTCTTATCGTGCGTACTTGATTCAGCTTGAGATATAGCTCTTGAAATTCCTTCCTCACGTCTGCATGTGCACCTGAGCGCTCAGTATTATATGTGCCTTGATGGTTTATGATTTCCCCGATCGAGGGGCAAGATGTGATCTTCGTGAGTTTGTTGGGCCAATCTAGAGGACTTGAGGCTGGATCTTTGCCTAGGGCTTGAGCAACGAGGTGCTGATTGGGTGAGCAAGTGTTTTAAACTTATATGTTCGGTATTGTCCCTATTAGCCGGAATGGCAATTTGGTATTCATGGGATGAGTATGTTAGTACTGCGAGATGTATCTATGTGACTTAGTAGTGACGAAGAAGTCTGCTGGATAATAAATGAACTGTTAAGTGTTCGATTCCTATTGTGATCTGTTGTGTAGTCTCGAATTATGGGCACGTGAAGAATGTTTTTGTATCTCCTAGTTGGAAAGTAAGTGCGTCACATGTGGCGGTATGAGTTCAGACTCCGGAAGACTAAATGACTGTGTTATGTGTATGACGGTGGAAGGTGTGCTGAAATACTAAACTGAGGCGAAACAGGTAGGTTATCTCCTGTGGAGTGTTCTTGAGTGGTATGATCATTATGTTTCCGTTAGAAGATCCCATGTGTAATTGAAGGGTACGTGTTGTAATTTGAAAATTTGGGTCGCTTAAGAGAGTGGACTCAACTGATGTGGGGATGAATGCGAGGTTTGTAGAGGATTTCAGTACCAGATGATCTGTGTTTTCATAAACTAGTAGATGATTTGAGTTTAACCTCACTATAATATTGTGGCATCATTAGAGCAAAAATATTATGGGTTATTAAATATTTCCTGATAGATGGATTCGAGCCAAGTTGGGGAGGTTGCTGTTGATTAGCTGATCGCACGGTTATGTGTTATGTTGTTTCCATTTCGAGGTATGCTGGCGGATCAGTCCTGGTTGCAGAAAATGATCCGAGGATGGCACGAGTGAAGCAAAATTTTGATAAAGGTTATATGGTGCTTCGTAGATGTGAGGACATAATAGGATGTCTTGAGCTGTTATTGATAATGAATGCTTAGTGTATAGAGAAGGAAGATGTTCGTTTGTATTGGAATGAGATCATATCCTACGGTGTTAGAGTGCTAATAAGGCACGAGTGGTTATGTTCGTTAAGTTAGGTAATTTGCAGTTGTGTAAGAGTGAATGAATCTCGAGAATGGTTTTATTGTGTCCAAGAGTTGGCATGTAATAATCATGTGTCTTAAGGTTGGGTAGGTGGCTAGGGACTGTATTCTCGTTAGAAAGGATCAAGACTTATGGTATTTTAGGTTAATTATGGGATTCTATGTATCAGTATCTAGAAAGTAATGGTAACGAATTCCGATTCGCAGGAAGTTCTTCAAGTATAGTATTCTGGAATGTGGTATTTCTGGGTACGGTTGAGAAAGCATTCAGTGGCCTATGGGTCTTAGACAGTGTGGTCTTATGTTTGAATCTCGTGTGGTAAGCCTGGATTGAGGCATTGTGATGCTACAGCGAGGGAGAAATATCAAGTGGATGATGAATAAAAAGGAGAAATTTGATAGACGGAATAGCTTGATAGTAGACCGAATCGGTATGGTAAGGCTATGATTAATTCTTCGTATGTATTCGAGGTAATGAGCTTTTACAGGCATTTTGGCAGCAATGCTCTTGAGTTTTGACGGCTTGCTCAGCTTGGTTTAGATAGAAGGATTCAGTCCTAGCAGTTTAGCTTGGGCAAATGGAACTGGGTGAGAGTTCTTGCTGAGTTTTACCGTGGTTTGGGGATGAATATATTTTCTATAGGTCTGCGAAGCATAGAATGTGTAATGATTCTTCTTCTAGATGAGATTGATGGAAGATCTTGGCTAGATGAGTTACAGTTCAGTTCTGAAAAGAAGTTCATAAAATTCTTAGGCAACGGGTAGCCTCAGGTAATCAAGGAAATGGTACTGCTAATTGGAAATAATTTGACGAGAGTATATGTCTCGAAAGAAAGGTAATGTGATTAGACTGATGATACTTCGGTAGTATTGCGGCACTTTCTTGCTAGATCGACTGCTGATATCTGAATTTGTTTGATGGCACAAGGGAATTTTAGAATATCTTTCGTGTAATGATTGGGTACTCGAGGTGTGATATGTATTTATACTGCAAAATTTGGTATCAGGTACAGTTATTCGTGTGCTATACGGAGTTGGAAACTGGGAGTTCTCATGATCGGGCCAGGTAGTGGTTGTGGATCGTGTGTATTGGTACCGTTAGCGACTATTGGGGTTTGGAAGCCCGAGTGGATCTTTCTTTGCTTGGATATTAGATTCTGGATATGATATTGGGGTGTAGACTGGTTGTCTCAGTGTTGGGTTATTCTAGACTATGGTGCTATGGGTTATGTCAGAAATACCACAGGTTGCGTGGCGAGGTGCATCAGACTATGCTCTAGCAGAATGGTTGTGTTCCAAAGACCAGCGGACGGCCGGGAAGGATTGCTTTCCTTAATTGGGCCTTTGTGACGGATGTCAGTATAGAGCTTTCTACCAGTGATTCAGTTCCGGTATTGAGGGACTTTTTTGGATGCGTTTCTTGTGGCCGGGCATGTCGTCGGGCATGTCGCCGGGCGAGATTGTGTATTTCGATATTGATTTGGTGTCGGGCACCGTATCGTACAGCTTCAGCCGGAGTTATAATAGTGGAAGGAGCAGCTTCAGGCTTCTTGGTATTGAGCTCGTTGGCAGGCCGATGTGGCTACATATTTAGATTGAGATAGCTTGGTTGGCCCCGATATGTATTGTTGAGGGACAGGTTGAATCTATCGTTATTGAGCCTGCTAGTGATATGGGGAGATCTATGAGTTGCTTTTTCTGTGCAGTGAGGCGTTATGATCTTCGGACTGTGGGTACATATAGTGCGGTGCTATCGAGATTCATAGTGGAAGTTGAGGGGGGAAACCTCAGTTGTGCTTGAGTTTTGTAGCTTACAACGCTATATGCAGATATCATTATGCACTCAGTATGCTTACGACCGATACTCGGTATTTTGTTGTAATGAACAAATTTGGCTCGATGTGCATCTCTTTACGTAAGGTATATGTATGGATCGGGTGCCACGCTGCCATGTGTATGTGTGGACCAGGTGGCACGCCACCGTGGGTATGTTATCTGGATCGGGTTGCACGCTGCAACAGTGTGATGTTGGGAATAGTTTTCCATATGCTACTCTGTATGCCTTGCTTCCTGGTTTCTAAGGAAAGTCCGTATTAGGTGTTGCTCGATGAATGGCGCACCGGTCGTGTCCTTTCAGGATTGTATGGTGTATATTACTTGCTTCACTATGGGTATGATGATTTGTTTGGGTTCCAGATATCAATTAAGCGTGGTTGTCAATTTCGAGTATAGTGACTTGAGGTGTCTCATGCGGAGCAGTGGTTGGGTAGGATCGTGCACTGTAGCGAGGCTATGTGGCGATATGACCCTGCGGGTTAGACTTGTGTGCTCTATTCTATGATGTGAGACGGATTCTCAGCCTTGTGTTGTAATGGTACGGATGAGCTTGAGGTACAACTCTTTCGTTTGAGTCATTTGCCATGATTTGAGTATGTTCAGACCGTTCCTCGTTGGTGCGTGTATTATGCAAGTTGAGTCTTAGGCCCGTGTTGAGGGTTCATATCACCAGAGTGGTGTGTTGGATTTGAGGAGATCGATGGATTCATTAATGAATACAAACAAATTTGATTTCAGCTTGTTGAAAGGATAATATCGAGGTTCAGCTCGGAATCTGCTGTGGTATTAGTCAAAAAGGGGAGAAATGCCTTCATGAATGATTGGTCTGAGAAATGGTTATGGTTTACTGCGTGTTTCATCATCATTGGTAGGATACAAAAGTGTTGGAGTGAAAATTTAGCTAATAAGAGATTTTCTATCGGTATTTGGTTGTTGTGGGTAACCACTGTGAATAGAAGTTATCGTTTTGGGTGCTTGGATTATGTGGTATATCATATGATTTCATTGAGGTTGCAAGTATGGGTTATTACAGCTGGTTCGGGACTATTCAAAGTATAGGTGTGAGGTTTTGATCGTATTGATGGTTTCTAAAGTGAAAAGGGTAGTTCTATGGTTCAAATAGATTGTGAAGTTTCAGCTATACTGTGTTATCGGACCTATGCGAGAAAGGGTGACGAGGGATCACCCCGGGTATATGCTCGGTAAGGTAATTCAGCTATTGGGTTGCTTCTAGTACAACTCTGGGTGCGCTCAAGGACGAACGTTTATTTAAGTTGGGGAGGATGTGACGACCCGGCCCGTCGTCTCATGTGTTATTTCTCAGTTTCACCCATTTCATACTTCTTCATGTTTCGTTATCGGTATGTGGTGTGTTAGAGTTGATTTGGATTGATTTTGATAAGAAATGAGACACTTAGTCTCTTTAAGGAAAGCTTAAGTTGAAAAAGTCAACCGAATGTTGACTATTGAGTTAGAGGGCTCGGATGTGATTTCCAGTGATTTGGTTAGCTTCGGGAAGTGATTTGTGACTGAGAAGTGCGATCGGAATTGATTTTGGAGGTCCGGTGTAGAACTAGGCTTGAATTGGCGAAGTTAGTATTTTGGCGAATTCCGGTTGATAGGTGAGATTTTGATCCGAGGGTCGGAATTGATTTCTGAGAGTTTTTGTAGATTGGATATGTTATTTGTGATGTGTGTGCAAAATTTCAGGTCATTCGGACATCGTTTGGTTGGGTTTTTTATTGAAAGTGCGTTTCGGAAGTTTTTGAAGATCTTAGGCTTGAATCCAATGTAATTTGATGGTTTTAGTGTTGTTTGATGTGTTTTGATGATTGGAACAAGTTTGAATGATGTTATGGGTTATGTTGGTGCTTTTGGTTAAAGTCCCGGGGGCCTCGGGGTGATTTTGGGCGGCTATCAGAAGGAAATTTGAAGTTGGAATTGTAGGTTTTTTGTTGCAGCAGGTGTTTCCGCATCTGCGAAAAGGAAACCGCAGATCCGGTTACGCGGAAGCGAAGCCAGGTATCGCAGGTGCGAAAAGGTAGAGGTTGAGCAATTTCCGCAGAAGCGGAAAGCTTTCCGCATAAGCGGAAGTTATACCGCAGGAGCAGTTTTGGCATTCTCTTGATATTCTGCAGAAGCGGAAGGCGGGCAGCATAGGCGGTCCCGCTGATGCGAAAAGAGGAACGCAGAAGCGGTAGGGGCCCTTAAGTGAAGGCCCGCAGAAGCGGACGTGGACCGCAGATGCGGTGGCCGCAGAAGCGACATTCTCTCCGCAGAAGTGAAATATGGGCTGGTCATAAAGGGTTTTATTGAAACATTTCATCCGCGAGGGTTATGTATTTTCTACCATTTTTGAGCGATCTTTGAGAGCTTTGAGGCGATTTTTGAAGAGGGATTCAAGGAGGAATAATTAGAGGTAAGTTTCTTGGCTTAAATATACGAGATTATGATAGATTTTCACATGGAAATTGGGTGAAATTCACCAAAAAGGGATAAAGCTAGGGCTTGAGTTTTGATATTTCAATTTGGGATTTGATAGGTCATTTGAGCTCTGATTTGGGAGTTCTTGGTATGTACGGACTCGTGGCGAGATGAGGAATCCGGTGATGTGAGTTTTGTAATTTTTTGAGAAGTGAGCCCAGGGCTCGGGTTTTGCTAGTTTCGAGATTTTTGCTATTTCTCGATTGTTTTCGATTGGGTATTGTTCCCTTAGCATATTGTGATGTATTCGCTCTGTTTTTGGTTAGATGCGATGCGCGTGGAGGCCGGTCTGAGGGGAGAAGGTGTCGCGAACTATAGATTTTGCCGGAGAGGTGAGTAATACTTGTAAATGATATCCTTAGGGTTCGAAACCCCAGATTTGCACATCATAGTGATGTATTGAGGTGACTTACATGCCGGATATGAGCGTGGAGTAGAGAACCATTGGGGATTGTGACTTGGCCCATCCCGATTGTTGATTTTATCGCGTATTTGACTGAACTACTTGTTATCATCATAATTTGGGTTGATTGCCATGTTTGGGCTTCGTGTCAACTATGTGAATCCTTTGGGGGTTGATATTACTGTTCTAGCATATCTTGCATATCCTTTGATTTCATTCCAAGGTTTTAAATACTGTTTTTGCAAACTCAGCCATATTCCAAAGTTTTGAAAACTCAAATGATATTTTAGTTGATAATTTGGGCAGAGAACTACTATTTTATAAATGCCCAAGGGTCTTATGTTGATTTCTGGACTGAGCATTGATCGGGCTGCGTGCCGCAGCAGTGATTTCGAACAATGGTAACAATGACTCTGTAAGATGTGACCTAAAACAGTGGTAACAATGAAACTTTATGATGTGACTTGAAACAGTGGTAACAATGACACTGTATGTTGTAAATTGGTCAGGTAACAATGACTGACCGGTCATGTAACAATGACTGACCAAGAATTAATTGATGTCACGAGATGGCTTGATATTGCGCTTGGGCTGTAGGAGCCCCTCCGTAGTCTGTACACACCCCCAGTGAGCGCCGTCGATGTTAAATGGATCGAGCTGCACGTCGCAGCGGGTACCGGAGTGACCGTCATATACATTGCATTGCACTCATGCATTTGTTCTTATTTTGTATTATTTGTCATGACATTTCAGTACTCGCATTTCATTGGCTTCCATGCTACCTCTTACACTGCTTACCTGACACCCTGGTATTATTTGTTAATGAAGTGCTGTGCCCAAGGGGCTGATTTATGTGTTGACTTGCACCATCTGTTCCGCATTCATATGCTTGACTGTTGGAAGAGGATATTTTCAAAAGAGGTTTAAAACTGAGCCACGATATTTCTAAGAGTTTTCACGGTTTCACTGTTTTCTCAAAGGGTTACACTGTACTATATAGCATGATGACTTGCTTTACGTGGTTTCTTGCTGCTCAGTTAGTATTTACCTTAATTACTCACTAAGTTGGAGTACTCACTTTACTCCTTGTACCTCGCGTGCAATTGCACGTATTTGTTACCCGGTAGCGGGTTCGAGCTGATTGAGGATTTTGTTATTGTAGATGAGCAAGGTGACCGCCAGCGTTCGCGGCACCGGATGTTTTTCTTTAGAATTCCGGAATTTATTTCCTGTATATTATTGGCCCTGTAGTTGTGTCCAGGTTTTCTTTAGATGTTTGTGACTTGTGACACCCCAGTCGGGTTGTGATGGGTTGTAGATATCGATTATTATTGTCATTAAGTTGTATTTATCTATTCATTTATGTTTAATAATTTTGAAGGAGGCGTGGTTGTTCTGTTGGCTGGCCTTGTCTTCACGAGAGGCGCTATCACGATCGGGTTCTGAAATTGGATCGTGACAAAAAGTTAAGGACAGACAATCCTTAAGTTACAATTACAGGTTAATAAGTTAAGGATAGACAATCCTTAAGTTTGAATTCCATGTTCAAAAGTTAAGGAAAGACAATCCTTAACTTTGAAACAACCTCCGGACTTCTGTCCCTACTCGTCTATTTTCTTGCCCAATCACACCACAAGCTCTTCAGTACTTGAAGGTATAAGAAAGCAAATTTTATCAACTCATTTTAACAAGTTCTTCAAATATGCCAAGCGGATGAATAAAATTGGTGGCCTAAAGTCTATTTGTAACAACAGGCCTTATTTAAATTAATACTCATTTTATTTCTTTTTAGTCCTTCTAAATAACAAGAATCTTTATCATTTTTAAGACAATTTAATTACTAATACTAACATATTTGCATCATATGATTAGGATGAAGTCCTTAAGTTTAAATTACAGGTTTAAAAGTTAAGGGCGTGAGTCCTTAAGTTTGACTTGAAGGTTCAAAAGTTAAGGACAGGCTATCCTTAAGTTTGAATTCTAAGTTCAAAAGTTAAGGACGGGCAGTCCTTAAGTTTCAATTGCAGGTTAAAAAGTTAAGGACATGCAGTTCTTAACTTTGAATTCCAAGTTCAAAAGTTAAGGACATGAAGTCTTTAACTTATAGTTTTAAGTTCAAAAGTTAAGGACACAAAGTCCTGAACTTGGACTAACTGAAATTAATCATATTACCATGATTTGATTCTTAATCTTTTTTTCTGCTACAACTATTTTATGATTTATTTTTGTAACTTCAGCTTGCAGATCCTTCTTAAAACTCTCTGATAATCTTTGAATCAAAAAACATATAAAATAAAAGTGTGGTAAGCAAAAAATAATCAAATAAAAAACTAATGCTATTCAAAGGAAGAAAGACATATTCTAAAAAATTCCTTAAATATGAGTTCATCAAATTGTGTGGAAGAAGGTTTTGAGCTTTGATCTTGTGAAATTGGCTCCTCCACACTAAGAGGCTTTGTATATTCTTCTTCAACAGGAATAAATGGTGGCACCTCGATCAACTTATACAACTATTATATGACAAAAAGTAAACATAAGTTTTCAGAACTAAAACAAATAAACACAAAAATAGCTAGTAATTACATTAACTTACATTTTCATTATGGAAGTATTTTTTACAAAGAGAATCAAACTGTGGAGATTTTATTTCCGAATAACATAACATCTGAGGATAACCAGATTCTTGGAAGTTCACTAATTGTTTTTCATGGAAAATAGGAATTACTTCCATAATCCAAACACAAAAGGCAAAAGGAAAGCTAAGTATAGTGTAGCTATCCTTGTCTTTATCTTTGTCTTTCTCTTTATCAATATCATTCTCATTCGGCTTCAAACAACTCTTCAATGATTTTAATAGCGTCTCATAAGAAAGACAGCCCCAGTTGAAAGAAGAGCAAAGTACATCATCCTCGACAATTTTCATTATTTGCTCGGATACATTCCTATTCTTTCGCTTGCCCATCAAAACAGATTCAACAAAATAAATTGTTGCCAACTTCACAGCATCATCATCGCTGCCTACAAATGACAAAGTTGTACCATGTGGGTGACTAGAAATAAAATTAAACAAATCACCCAACTCAATTCTATCCTTTCCGGGGAAATAAACTTTTGAAAGCCTATTCTCTTTGTCATGTAAACCTTTGATGTCCAGCGAGGAATAACACTTCAAACTAGTAATTAGATGAAATGCGTCACGTGTAAACTTGATTTCACGGTCAAATACCTTGAATGTCATCGAATCAGGGTCATTATTCACAATTTGTAAAAGCAATATACAGTGAATAAGTTTACCACAGACTTAACACTTTGTAATCGGAAGAAGTTGCAGAAAATACCATCCCTCAACTTCTTCCACTGCCCGTTTGACAAAAAACTTTTAATTGTTTCCTTATATTGTAAATCTCCTTTCCAATACACCAAAAAATTATGCCAATCATCAAAATTGAACACTCGATCTCCTTCCATTATCACACTACAAAGAAGGAAAAAGAAATAAAGATTAGGACTTATAGTTAGTTGGAGGGACTTGGTCCTTAACTTCAAATTTCACGTAAGAAAGTTAAGGACAAGCAGTACGTAACTTGAAGTTTAAAGTTGAAAAGTTAAGGACAATAGGTCCTGAACTTCAAATTTGTAGTTCAAAAGTTAAGGACAATTGGTCCTTAACTTCAAGTTTAAAGTTAAGGACATGCAGTCCTTAACTTTGAATGCCAAGTTCAAAAGTAAAGGACACTTAGTCCTTAACTTAGATTTACAAGTTAAAGAGGTAAGAATAGGCATGCCTTAACTTATAGTTTCAAATTCAAAAGGTAAGGATACTAGGTCCTTAACTTCAAGTTTCAAGTTAAAAAGTTAAAAACAGGCATTCCTTAAATTATAGTTTCAACTTGAAAAGTTAAGGACACCTGGTCCTGAACTTCAACTTTCAAATTCAAAAGTTAAGGACACTTAGTCCTTAACTTCAAGTTTTAAGTTCAAAAGTCAAGGATACTCAGTCCTTAACTTTGAGTTCCAACTTCAAAAGTTAATGTCGATTGATCCTTATCTTTCATGAACACAGCTAACTAAAAATTCAGAAACACTGTAAGCTTATGATTTTCTACGACTATTTTTATGAAGTGTACTTACATAATCAAATATATTGAATCAACCACAAAACATTACACATTTGTACACCAAAAATTTCTGAATACGCTACTTCTCCGACACTGAATCAACTTATAATGATCATTTTTGAAATTTCATACATACTTGACAGGGCATTGAACGCGATTACATATATAGAAAAACGAAAATGCATAAAACAAAAAAAAAAAGAAATTACCAGTGCATAGAACATGCGATGACAGAGAAGATGAAGAAGGAGAAAGATTAACTGAAGATCGTTTGCATGCGAGGATGATAGATGGTAGAGAACACGCGATAGCCCTGCCCTCTCTCAAATTTCCCTGTTCTGAATGAAAATACGAGGGTTTTGGGCATTTTGGCATATGAAGGAAGGGTAAAACAGTCTTCTCCCTATTAGTAGTGGCTATTTTTGCTGAGCATTATAATTAGTGGATAAAAATTAAACACACCCTTAATTAGTGGCTACTACACGCCATTTTTACACTAAACAGCCATGCAGGTTCTACAGGCCACAAATATATATATATATCCAAGATCCTGGACATGTCGCTAAATGGGCTCTACTCTCAACACCTATATGGATTAACTTAACTTCTTTGGATTTAATTACATACTTTATAATTTTTAAGAGGAAAAAAAATAATTGTGCAATATTTAAAAAAAATAACAAAATCGTAGCACTATATACCATTTAACATTGAGCAAAAAACATAAATAGGCAAAATTTAAGATAAATTTTCAGAAACATAGCAGCAATAGCTATTTTACATACAGGGCAGCTAAATAATTATATTTCTAGTAGACACCATTAAACCATGTACGTATAATCAAGCATCCAATACATTTATTTCCTTAATGAAAACGTTCCTAGTACTTTGTACACTTTTTTCTATATTTCTCTTGAAACCATTCCCTAAAATATTTAAATGGTAATATATTTTCCTATTTTTTTGCTTAATTCATTCCATAACAGATTTACTACTTTCCATACATGAATCTATTTACTAGAAAAAAAAGTACATGTAACTTTTTATACAACATAAACTCCAGGGAAAGTATACATCTTTATATTTTGAAAAAATAAAATACATATGTTTCAAGAAAATATAATATATATTTGAGGTATATGTACATTATAACCACGTAACTTTATATTATCATTATTTCAGGGAGTATTTTCTTATTTAAAAGATCAAATGTATATTATTACCATTGGTATACATAGTATTTCTCATTAAAATAGTATATTCTTTAAAAGATCATAAAAGGTATATTCTTATGTTAATATTTATATATACATGGCATTTCTAAAAATATAATACCAGATATATGCTAATATATTACCTTAATACCATCATAACATATATTGAGTTATACTATGCATATTAATACATTAGTACACCTCTAAAATTGAATTATACCAGGAATATATAATATTATATTTCAATAAAAATATAATATAATTGAGCTATACCATATGCATATTACCTTTTCCCTATATTAATACAATAGTATAAACAGAATTCCTCTAAAAAGTTATACCAAATATATGTATAATGAATAATTGGATATGTAGTATTAATTTCATAATGATTAAATGAGTGTAATAGTTAAGAAATGTAATGAAAAATACGAGAACATAATTGAATCCTTAATTTAAAATAGGAGAGAGAGTGTGAAAAGACAAATACTCCATAATTTGTGCATTTTCGCTGCTCATTAAATATGTGCTTAATCTCTATCTGCCATTAATGTAAAACAAAATTGTCATTTATGGAATAAAGAAAGAGTAGTATTATTTTCTTAAATATTTTTGAGAAAGTGATCAGTTGTGTATTTTATCCTTTAACCATTTGGCAGCACCTAAATATTTACATACCATATTAAATACTAATTGGTGATAGGAACACAGCTGGCCCAGATGTGAATATTGCCTTCCGATTTTTTCGCTCATAAACGTAGCTCCATTTCTTAAACGGATATCTCCATCCGTTATGCTACATTTGATAAGTATATTTTATATTTTGTATGATAAGTAACTTTGTTTGAAACTTGCTTAATAATGGCATTGAAATTTCATGTAATTTGTTTCAGTAATTTTATAGGTCTTACATATTGATATATTTCTTAATACTGATATAACTGTATTCATATTTTATATATGTTTTTTGTAAATTAATTGTAGCTATTATACATGGTACTTTCTTCGTTTGGCATTATACATGGTATATTTTATGTATAATGTGATATATTATAATTATACACTATTTATACATATAGTATATTAATTTGAAGATACATATGATAATTATATAATATAAATCATGTATAATTAATAAAAATTGTATAATCATAAAATATTAGGTATTTTGTTTGCAATTTCGAGAGGCTTGTAGGCTTGTCATACGAAAAATGTCGACAAGTCTTTAAAATGAGTGCATTATTTGGCAAATGGAAAACAACTTTTAAACAATAAATCTTATAATACATATGTGTGTTGAATCTCCTTCTGGAAAAGGGATGAAAATGGTGATGAAACTGGACGGTCGAGGCAGGGGTTTGGGAAATAGAAAGAGAGAATTGCAAGAGAAAGGGTTTATAACTCTTCTTTTTTGGTACTAGCTTTTTGGTAAATTAGGTAGATGATCCTTAATTTGTGCTTTAGTATTTATTGTGAAAGTCATATTTAAATTTTAAATATGCTATAAAAGTAAATAAATCTCCTACTTTTGAAATAAACCAATAATATGATGTCCCGACCCGTCGTCTCATGAGTTACCGCTTCGTTTTTCCCCATTTTCTGCTTCTTTATGCTTCATTATTAGTGTCTTGTGTGATCGAGTTGGTTCGGAGAAGTTTTGGTAGGAAATGAGACACTTAGTCTCTTTAAGGAAGGTTTGGCTTGGAAAAGTCAACCGGATGTTGACTTATGAGTTAGAGGGCTCGGATGTAATTTTCGGTTATTCGGTTAGCTTCTGGGATGATTTGTGACTTAGGAGCGTGATCGGAAGTAATTTTGGAGGTCCGATGTAGAATTAGGCTTGAATTGGCGAAGTTAGTATTTTGGCGATTTCCGGGTTGTAGGTGAGATTTTGATCCGAGGGTCGGAATGGAATTTCGAGAGTTTCTGTAGCTTCGTTAGGTAATTTGGGATGTGTGTGCAAACTTTCAGGTCATTCGGAGGTGTTTTAGTTGAGTTTTTGATCAAATGCGTGTTTTAGAAGTTTTAGAAGAACTTAGGCTTGAATCCGATGTGAATTGATGGTTTTGGTGTTGTTTGAGTTGTTTTGAGGATTGGAACAAGTTTGGGTGATGCTTTAGGATGTGTTGGTGCTTTTGGTTGAGGTCCTGGGGGCCTAGGGTGAGTTTCGGATGGTTAATCGGACCAATTTTGGCTCTTAGAAGTTGCAGGTTTTCCAGTTCTATGTTGCGGAGATTTAACCCTTCGCGTTTGCGTAGGATGAGCCTGGAACGCGTAGACAGATTTGGGGCCTGAGGTTTTTATTCTTCGCGTTCGCAGCTGGGTCTCGCGTTCGCATAGGTCTGGTAGATGGTGCTTCGCGTTCGCGGAAGACTTCTCGCGTTCACATAGGAGGATCTGAGGCCCCATTGATTTTGTTCATCGCGTTCGCGACTGTGGGGTCGCGTTCGCATAGTTGGGGGCTGTGTATCCTTCACGTTCGTGGGTGGGGGACCGCGTTCGCGAAGGGTAATTTTTTCTGAGGCAAAGTTTGTTCATCGCGAAAGTGAGTGGGCCCTCGCGTTCGCATAGAGTAAAAGGTCAGCTGGCAGAATGGGTTTTAATAATATTTCATCCGCGAGCCTAAGTTAATTTCACAATTGTTAAGCATCCTTAAGAGCTTTCAGACGAGAATTGAAGAGGGTTTTGACTGGGATTGATTGGAGGTGAGTCGTATGATCTAAAAACATGATTTAATTGTAGAATTAACCTAGAAATTCATGAAAACTTAGCAAAAAGAGGAAGAACTAGGGCTTGAGTTTTGATATTTCAAATTGGGTTTTGCTGGGTCATTTGAACTAGGATTTGGGAGTTCTTGATATGTATAGACTCATGGAAAGATAAGGAACCCGTTCGTGTAAAAAAGTTTGAATGTCGAGAAGTAGGCCCGGAGCTCGGGTTTTGCCAATTTCAAGATTTTTTGCTATTTTTCGATTCTTTTTGATTGGGTTATGTTCCCTTAGCCTATTGTGACGTATTCGTTGTGGTTTTGGTAAGATTCAACGCGCGAGGAGGCCGATTTGAGAGGCAAGGGCATAGCGAGTTAGAGATTTGGCCGGCTTGAGGTGAGTTATGATAGTAAATGATGTCCTGAGGGTTTGAAACCCCGGATTGCACAATGTAGTGCTATATTGAGGTGAAACGCACGCTTAATGACGAGCGCGGGGTTATTTACTATTGGGGATTGTGACTTGGTCCATCTCATTTGATGTTTTTACCGTGTATTTGACTGAGATATGTTTGTTATCAACATGATTTGGGCTTATTGTCATATTTTGGGCTTCATGCCGACTATTTGATCCTTCGTGGACTTTTATCACTATTTCCTGACCATTTTGATATATATTACTTGAACTCAGTTTTATCGATTAATATTGTTTTACAAACTCAGCCACTCTTAATTGAATTTTTTGATTTAAATGATATTTTCAAATGATGTTTGGGTTGAGCACTATTGTTTTACCGATGCCCGAGGGGCTTGTGATGATTTCTGGACTGAGTGAGGCCGAGGGCCATATGTGAGGATTTGCTGAGTGATATGAGATGCTTTATATGCCACGAGGTGGCTTGAGTGATGGGAGGCCGAGTGCCGAGTGATGATGGCACGAGGTGGTTTGATACAGCGCTTGGGCCGTAAGGGGTCCCTCCGGAGTTTGCACACCGACAGTGAGCGCGAGTACCCATATGATTTGATACTGAGCCCGAGGGGCTGATACTATGCTGAGTGACTGATACTGAGCCCGAGGGGTTGACACTATGTTGAGTGACTAATAATGAGCCCAAGGGGCTGATACTATGCTGAGTGACTGATACTGAGCCCGAGGGGCTGATACTATGCTGAGCGATTGATACTGGGCCCGCGGGGCAGATTTCTACTTACTATTTACCTGTTGTTTTACCTGATTCACCTATTTTTTTAAAAGGAGATTTCATTTGATTCTTCATGGTTTTACAGCTTTAAGTGATTTTATTGCCAAATTTAGAATTGCTTTGTGCCTTTATGTGTTTTCATGCTTTCAGCCATTATTTATTGTTATTACTCACTAGATCGGAGTACTCATATTATTTTCTGTACCATGTGTGCATAATCAGGCATAGCAGAGTCCGCACCTGAGCGCTGATTCCTTCCAAACCAGGCAGCGATTTGGAGTTACGAGGTAGCTGTTGATGTTCGCAACCCCTTTCTCCCCTATCCCCTACCATTTATGTTTCATCATACTATTGTTTCGAATTTCATACTTTGTAGACTTATAGTAAACTCTGTAGTAGCTCATGACTTGTGATACCCCGGTTGGGGCTGTGTCGGGATGGTTCCCTGGTTATTATCGTTGTTTCCGCATTTATTGCTATCTTAAATACGTTTTTGATTTATTAATGTCAATTAATTGTCTAAAAGAGGTGTTTGCATTATTCTGGATGGCCTTATCTTTACGAGAGGCGCCATCATGGCCGGGTTTGGGAATTGGATCGTAATAAGTTGGTATTAGAGCCTAGGTTACTAGGTCTCACGAGTCAAGAGCAGGTTTAGTAGAGTCTCGCAGATCGGTATGGAGACGTCTGTACTTATCCTCGAGAGGCTATAGAACTTTTAGGAAAACTTCATTTTCTTGAAATTATTGTCGTGCGAATTTATTGATCCGAGCACTAAATTTCTCTATATTCTATTCTGTCACAGATGGTAAGGACACGAGCTACTAGACGTGGCGGACGACAATCAGTACCACCCACTGAGGCCACCAGAGATAGATAAGGGGTTCATTCGGTCTAGCGTGTCATCGTGGGGTGCACCGGTTCTATTTGTGAAGAAGAAGGATGGCACCATGAGAATGTGTATCGACTACATGCAGTTGAACAAAGTAACAGTGAAGAACAAGTATCACTTGCCTCACATTGATGATTTATTTGATCAGCTTCAAGGAGCGAGGGTGTTCTCCAAGATCGATCTCCGTTCAGGCTATCACCAGTTGAAGGTCAGGGATTCAAATATTATTAAGACTGCTTTCAGAACTAGACATGGGCACTATGAGTTCCTTGTTATGCCTTTTAGGTTGACTAATGTCGCAACAATGTTTATGCATTTGATGAAGAGTGTATTTCGGCCTTATCTAGATTCGTTCATTATTGTTTTTATTAATGATATTCTGGTGTACTCGCACAGTCAGGAGGATCACGCGCAACGTTTGAGAGTTGTATTGCAGAGATTGAGGGAGGAGAAACTTTATGCAAAGTTCTCCAAATGTAAGTTTTGGCTCAGTTCAGTGGCTTTCTTGGGACACGTGGTGTCCATCGAGGGTATTCAGGTCGATTCGAAGAAGATAGAGGCAGTTCAGTATTGGCCTATACCATCCTGAACCACAGAGATTCGTAGTTTCCTCGGTTTGGTAGGTTATTATTGCCGGTTTGTTCAGGGATTTTCCTCCATAGCATCGCCCTTGACCAAGTTGACTCAGAAGGGTGCTCCATTTGTATGGTCGGACGAGTGTGAGGAGAGCTTTCAAAAGCTCAAGACAGCTTTGACCACAGCCTCAGTACTGGTCTTGCCGTCAGTTTCAGCTTCTACTACTGTTTATTGTGATGCTTCGAGAGTTGGGATTGGATGTGTATTAATGCAGGAGGGTAGAGTTATTGCTTATGCTTCTCGTCAGTTGAAGCCCCACGGGAAGAACTACTTGTATGGCGTATCTTGATTTGGAGTTGGCTGCCATAGTTCATGCCCTGAAGATTTGGAGGCACTACTTGTATGGCGTATCTTGTGAGGTATTCACTGATCATCGCAGCCTTTGGCATTTGTTAAAGCAAAAGGATCTTAATTTGAGGTAGCGTAGATGGTTGAAGTTGCTTAAGGATTATGACATCACCATATTGTATCATCCGGGAAAGGCCAATGTAGTGGCTGATGCCTTGAGCCGAAAGGTAGTAAGTATGGGGAGTTTGGAATATATTCCAGTTGGGGAGAGACCCTTTGTAGTTGACGTTCAGGCCTTGTCTAATCGGTTGGTGAGACTAGATATTTCGGAGCCTAGTCGGGTGTTGGCTTATGTGGTTTCTCGGTCTTCGTTATATGATCGCATCAGAGAGTGCCATTATGATGATCCACATTTACTTGTCCTTAAGGACAGGGTTCAGCATGATGATGCCAGAGACGTGACCATTGGTGAGGATGGTGTGTTCCAGATACAAGGCCGAATTTGTGTGCCCAATGTGGATGGGCTTCAAGAGTTGATATTGGAGGAGGCCCATAGCTCGCGGTACTCCATTCATCCGGGTGCCACAAAGATGTATCAGGATTTGAGGTGGCACTATTGGTGGTGGAGAATGAAGAAAGATATTGTAGGATTTGTGGCTCGGTGTCTCAACTGTCAGCAGGTGAAATATGAGCATCAGAGACCGGGTGGCGTACTTCAGTGGATGATTATTCCTAAGTGGAAGTGGGAGAGAGTCACTATGGATTTTGTGAGTGGTCTTCCTTGGACTTTGAAGAAGTTCCATTCGATTTGGGCGATTGTGGATCGGCTGACCAAGTCCGCGCACTTCATTCCGGTATGTACTACCTATTCTTCGGAGCGGCTGGCATGGATCTTTATCCAGGAGATTGTTCGATTGCATGGTGTTCCAATGTCTATTGTATCATATAGAGGTACTTAGTTTACTTCTCGGTTCTGGAGGACTTTTCAGCGAGAGTTGGGTACACAGGTGGAGTTGAGCACATCATTTCATCCTCAGACGGACGGGCTGTTCGAGCGTACTATCCAGATATTAGAGGACATGTTGCGTGCATGTGTTATTGATTTTGGAGGTTCGTCGGATGAGTTTTTGTCGCTTGCAGAGTTTTCCTACAACAACAGTTATCAATCGAGCAGTCAGATGGCTCCGTACGAGGCGTTGTATGTGAGGCGGAGTAGATCCCCAGTTGGTTGGTTCGAGCCCGGCGAGGCTAGGCTCTTGGGGACAGATTTGGTTCAGGATGCCTTAGAGAAAGTGAAGCTGATTCAAGGAGAGGCTTCGTAAAACACAGTCGCATCAAAAGAGTTATGCGGGCCGGAAGGTCTGAGATGTGTCTTATATGGTTGGTGAGAAGGTCTTGTTGAAGGTTTCACCCATGTAGGGTGTTATGAGGTTTGGAAAAAAAGGGAAGTTGAGTCCGCGATTTATTGGACCTTTTGAGATACTTAGGAGGAATGGAGAGGTGGCTTATATGCTTGCCTTGCCACCCAGCCTGTCAGGAGTGCATCCAGTATTTCATGTTTCTATGCTCCGGATGTATGTTGGGGACCCGTCCCATATTTTGGACTTCAGCACGGTTCAATTGGATGATGATTTGACCTATGATGTGGATCCAGTGGCTATTTTGTGTCGTTAGGTGCGAAAGTTAAGATCAAAGGATATAGCTTTGGTGAGAGTGTAGTGGAGAGGTCGCCCCATGGAGGAGGCTATTTGGGAGATCGAGAAGGAGATGCGGAGCCGATATCCTCACCTGTTTGAGGCTTCAGGTATGCTTCTTGACCCGCTCGTGGACGAGCGTTTGTTTTAATTGGGGAGGATGTGACGACCTAACCCGTCGTCTCATGAGTTACCGCTTCGTTTTCCCCCATTTTCTATTTCTTTATGCTTCATTATTAGTGTCTTGTGTGATCGAGTTGGTTCGGAGGAGCTTTGGTAGGAAATGAGACACATAGTCTCCTTAAGGAAGGTTTGGCTTGGAAGAGTCAACCAGATGTTGACTTATGAGTTAGAGGGTATGGATGTGATTTCTGGTGATTCGATTAGCTTCGCGGGATGATTTGTGACTTAGGAGCGTGATCAGAAGTGGTTTTGGAGGTCCGATGTAGAATTAGGCTTGAATTGGCGAAGTTAGTATTTTGGTGATTTCCGGTTGGTAGGTGAGATTTTGATCCGAGGGTCAGAATGGAGTTTCGAGAGTTGGTGAAGCTTCGTTAGGTGATTTGGGATGTGTGTGCAAAATTTCAGGCCATTCGGAGGTGTTTTGGTTGGGTTTTTGATCAAATGCATGTTTTAGAAGTTTTAGAAGAACTTAGGCTTGAATCCAGTGTGAATTGATGGTTTTGGTGTTGTTTGAGTTGTTTTGAGTAATGGAACAATTTGGGTGATGTTTTAGGATGTGTTGGTGCTTTTGGTTGAGGTCCCGGGGGCCTCGGGTGAGTTTCGGATGGTCAATCGGACCAATTTTAGCCCTTGGAACTTACAGGTTATCTAGTTCTGTGTTGCAGAGATTTAACCCTTCACGTTCGCCTAGGATGACTCGCAAATGCATAGAAGGATTTGTGCCCAGAGGTTTTTGTTCTTCGCGTTCGCAAGTGGGTCTCGCGTTCGCATAGGTCTGGTAACTGGTGCTTCGCGTTCGCGGAAGGCTTCCCGCGTTCGCATAGGAGGATCTGAGGCCTCATTGATTTTGTTCATCGCGTTCGTGACTGTGGGGTCGCGTTCGCATAGTTGGGGGATGTGTATGCATCGCGTTCACGGGTGGGGGACCACACTCGCGAAGGGTAATTTGGTCTGAGGCAAAGTTTGTTCATCGCGAATGCGAGTGGGCCCTCGCGTTCGCATAGAGTAAAAGGTCAGCTGGCAGAAAGGTTTTTAATAATATTTCATCCGCGAGCCTAAGTTAATTTTACCATAGTTGAGAATCCTTGAGAGCTTTTGGACGGGAATTGAAGAGGGTTTTGACAGGGATTGATTGGAGGTGAGTCCTATGATCTAAAACATGATTTAATTGTAGAAACAACCTAGAAATTCATGAAAACTCAGCAAAAAGGGGAAGAACTAGGGCTTGAGTTTTGATATTTCAAATTGGGTTTTGATGGGTCATTTGAACTCGGATTTGGGAGTTCTTGATATGTATATACTCGTGGAGAGATAAGGAACCCGTTGATGTGAAATATTTTGAATTTTGAGAAGTGGGTTCGGGGCTCAGGTTTTGCCAATTTCGAGATTTTTTGCTATTTTCGATTCTTTTCGATTGGGTTATGTTCTCTTAGCCTATTGTAACGTATTCGTTGTGGTTTTGGTCAGATTCGACGCGTGAGGAGGCCGATTTTAGAGGCAAGGGCATAGCGAGCTAGAGATTTGGCCGGTTTGAGGTGAGTAATAATAGTAAATGATGTCCTGAGGGTTTGAAACCCTGGATTGCACAACGTAGTGCTATATTGAGGTGAATCACGCGCTTAATGACGAGCGAGGGGTTATTTACTATTGGAGATTGTGACTTGGTTCGTCCCGATTGATGTTTTCACAACTTATTTGACTGATATATGTTTGTTATCAACATGATTTGGGCTTATTGCCATATTTTAGGCTCATGCCGACTATTTGATCCTTCGTGGACTTTTATCACTATTTCCTCACCATTTGATATATATTACTTGAACTCAGTCCTCTCGATTAATACTGTTTTACAAACTAAGCCACTCTTAATTGAATTTTGTGATTTAAATGATATTTCCAAATGTTGTTTGGGCTGAACACTACTGTTTTACTGATGCCCGTGGGGCTTGTGACGATTTTTGGACTGAATGAGGCCGAGGGCCATATGTGAGGATATGCTGAGTGATGTGAGATGCTTTATATGCCACGAGGTGGCTTGACTGATGGGAGGCCGAGTGATATGAGGCCGAGTACCGAGTGATGATGCCACGAGGTGGCTTGATATAGCGCTTGGGCCGTAAGGGGCCCCTCCGGAGTCTGCGCACCCATAGTGAGTGCGGGTACCCATATGATTTGATACTGAGCTCGAGCGGATGATACTATGCTGAGTGACTGATACTGAATCCGAAGGGCTGATACTATGCTGAGTGACTGATACTGAGCCCGAGGGGCTAATGCTATGCTGAGTGACTGATACTGAGCCCGAGGGGCTGATACTATGCTGAGTGACTGATACATAGCCCGAGGGCCTGATACTATGTTGAGTGACTGATACTGAGCCCGTGGGGCTGATACTATGTTGAGTGACTGATACTGAGACTGAGGGGCTAATACTATGCTGAGCGACTGATACTGGGCCTGAGGGGCAGATTTCTACTTACTATTTACCTGTTGTTTACCTGGTTTACCAATTTTTTTTTTTAAAAAGGAGATTTCATTTGATTCTTCACAGTTTTACTGCTTTAAGTGATTTTACTGCCTGATATAGAATTGCTTTGTGCCTTTATGTGTTTTCATGCTTTCAGCCATTATTTATTGTTATTACTCACTGGGTCGGAGTACTCACATTATTTTCTGTACCATGTGTGCAGATTCAGGCATAGCAGAGTCCGCACCTGAGTGTTGATTCCTTCCAGACCAGGCAGCGATTTGGAGTTACGAGGTAGTTGTTGACGTCCGCAGCCCCTTGTCTTCCCTATCCCCTACCATTTATGTTTCATCAGACTATTGTTTCGGATTTCATACTTTGTAGATTTATAGTAAACTCTGTAGTAGCTCATAACTTGTGATACCCCGGTTGGGGCTGTGTCGGGATGGTTCCCTGGTTATTATCGCTGTTTCGGCATTTATGGCTATCTTAAACACGTTTTCGATTTGTTAATGTCAATTAATTGTCTAAAAGAGGTGTTTGCGGTATATCTCGCTGTCTATGTCTTCACGAAAGGCGCCATCACGGCCGAGTTTGGGAATTGGGTCGTGATAAATAATCATGTTATTTATATAAAAAGGTTTTGAAACTTGATTTTCCATGTAAAAATCTAAATTTTTAACACTACTAGTCTTATGATATACATTTTGCGCATGTACACTATCTCAATAAGAAAGAATTTTAAAATATTATATAAATCATGTATCAAAATATCACGTTTGAGTTAAAACTAAAGTTAATATTTCCTAAAATGATGAATCTTCGTAGAAGTTCTCAATCACCTACCAATATATTCAATTAAAAATTTATTTAAGTTTTATAATTCTATCACTTTAAACTCATAAGTTATCATGCTCTTTTTTCAATTTCAGCAATCACATATAATCCTTGAAAATTTAAGAGTTTTTCTGAATTTTTCTTTAAAAAGTTATTCACAAGTTCATTTTAGAAGACTCAAACAAAGTTAGCAAATTATTGAAAATAACAATTTTCTCAAGAGTAAAATACAAATTATTTTATTTTTTTAACTAGTTATAAATATTGTATAAATTATTATAGCTCATTTTGTATAATCAAATTATATAATTATACGAAGAAAAAGAGTTCTGAAAAAGAAAAAGAAACTAAGCAATACTAATTAAGCTTAAAGTTTTTAACCAAAAAAAAAAAAGAACTCGTACACGTGAAAGTGGAATAAGAAAAGGACAACAATGACTCTTAAATAAAAAATTTACAACAAAAAGATAGTACTCGTTAACTTATAAAATTCTTCTAAGTTTAAATGGATTTGATAGCGAAGAACTCCTATAATCGGAAGGAAACCAAAAGAACTCGAATAAAATAACTGTATGATTTTCCATATCAAATTCCTAGATATTAGGCAAATTATTTAATAGTTATCCCTAAATATTAGAAAAATAATTAAATGACTATTCCCATATATTAGAAAAAGAACTAAAATTACTATTTTGTCTAATATAACATATACAAGGACCATAATTCTTTCTTTTTTTAAAGGATAAAAAAAGCGAATGACATTTCGCTAAGACAATTCTTTTGAGTATAGTATAAGTTAGTGAATTTTAATCCGTGATTGTAGGTTAGTTATTTTTTTAATTACTATTTAATTTAAGAGATTTGCCAGTAACTATCATATATACAAGCTAATTATATAAATATTCTTATACCGTCAAAGTATATATAACTTATCCGTGACTTTTTTCATTCTTAGGGGTCATTTGGTTGGAAGAATTAAGTGTGTTATCACGATATAAAATTTGGTCTTAAATATTTCCTACGTTGATTGAGGTTATTAGCTAAAATAAGGATAACTTTTATACTACAAACATGAG
>MU775021.1:96371-114813 GCA_026770625.1 Nicotiana glauca
ATTCTTAGGGGTCATTTGGTTGGGAGAATTAAGTGTGTTATCACGATATAAAATTTGGTCTTAAATATTTCCTACGTTGATTGAGGTTATTAGCTAAAATAAGGATAACTTTTATACTACAAACATGAGATTATTGTCTGTTTTATCTGCTATAAAGGATAAACAATCCGGTTTATAATCCCAGGATAGCCTGGTTTTGAACCAAGCAACACCTTATGGAGTTGTTTTCAACTCTTCCATGCATGGGCGAAGCTACATGTTATAAAGGGGGGTCAACTGACCATCCTTCGTCGGAAAACTATACTGTATATATAGGTGAAATATTAGATTTTAGAGGTATATATATATTGGAAAAAAATGTATTCACATATATGGTGACGTGTCATGACACGTGGAATGGTCAATGAGTTATATTAAGCTACGGGTCAAGAATTACAAAACAGGAACGGGTAAGGAAAAAGGAAGAGGCACGAGACGAGTGGATCAACGCCCGTTCCTGTTTAAGTTCATTTACATACGAGCAATGAGAAGAATGAACTTCGCTAAAGAAAAGGGTGCAAATACGGCATGAAAAGGGAATTAAATGCTGAAGCCGTTAAGGAATATACGCATTCAACGTAATGATTATGTAACATAGCATTTATTGTCATTAATTAGTCATAATAGCCTTATTACCTATAAAAGGAGAGATATGTAATCAGTTGAAGGAGAAGTGACTATTGAAATATACTCTGATTTATTTGCTTTATAAGAATATCATTTTCAAGTTCTTTTCTTTATATACCTTTTTTCGATTATCAGTAACCCGATTCTTCTAAATTCTAGCTTTGGCTAAAATTCTATTTTTTAGTTAAATAAATTGGTTCCGTTACTGGGAATTTGATAATCAATTATATTCCAATTTGATTTTTCTGTGTTGAATCAACTATGTCGAACAACAACGACAACACTCAAGGAAATCAAATCAATAAGCAAAATCAGGGAGATCCTCAAAATAATGGTAATCAAGTTCCAACTCTGCACGGCTCACCGCGTCAATCTCGCGAGGGCACTCCTGATGGGTCTCACACAGAAGAACGTGGTCAATTTGCGAATGAAGAGGCTATGAACGATGCCTTACAAAAACTTATTGCCTCACAAGTCAATAAAGCTCTTCAGGCTTTTGTCAGCCAATTACCTGCTACTCCACCCACACCTACTCCAAGCAACAATACTTTGGAAAATCCTCGTTCTGGATTGGTTAATTCAGGCAATGGTGGAACCCCTAGTGAATCACATGAGGGAGACCCAGGTAATCCAATTAATTCTGATTTACAAAATCTTGTACAAACTTTGCAGAAACAACTTAAGGAGCAAAATGAACGCATAGAACAAATACCCGGAGTACCACATGTGATCAAGGGAGTAGATATAGATAAATATTCTCAACAACTAAGGAAGCCGAGTGCTGCCCCCCCCCCCCCCCCCCCNAAAACGTATTGTCTCACAAGTCAATAAAGCTCTTCGGGCTTTTGTTAGCCAATTACCTGCTGCTCCACCCACACCCACTCCAAACAACAATACTTTGAAAAATCCTCATTCTGGATTAGTTAATTCAGGCAGTGGTGGAACCCCTAGTGAAACACAGGAGGGAGACCCAAGTAATCCAATTAATTATGATATATAAAATCTTGTACTAACTTTGCAGAAATAGCTTAATGAGCAAAATGAACGCATAGAACAAATACCCAGAGTACCACCTGTGATCAAGGGAGTATATATAGATAAATATTCACAATAACCATGGAAACCAAGTGCTGCCCCCCTCCCAATTCCAAATAAGTTTAAGATGCCTCACATTCCAAAGTACGATGGTACATTACACCCACGAGATCACGTTACTGCATTCACAACAGGCATCAAGGGCAACGATTTGACTAAGCAAGAGATCGAATCAGTCCTAGTCAAAAAATCTAGTGAAACTCTCACTAAAGGGGCCTTAACATGGTATTCTCTTTTACCTGAAAATTCTATAAATTCGTTTGCTGAGCTTGCAGATCTATTTATTAAAGCACATTTGAGAGCTCAAAAAGTTGAAAAGAGAATAGAGGACATCTTTAAAATCAAGGAAGGAGATTCAGAGCCGCTTAGAGAGTTCGTAGATAGATTTCAACGGGAAAGAATGACGCTCCTGCGAGTACCTGACAATTGGGAGGCCATAGCTTTCGCCAGCAATTTGAATGAGAAGAGTTCAGAAGCCACGAGGCGACTCAAAGAAAGCCTTCGTGAATTCCCAACAACAATGTGGAATGCTGTCTACAATAGATAAGGTACAAAGATGAGGATTGAAAAGGATATCATTTTACGACATAAAACAGAAGAAAAAGTAAGTTCAAAATGTGTAGAAAATGAAAAAAGATCTGGTAAAAATAGGTACGAGCCTTACATGGGACCTGCGATAAAGGACTCACGCTCAAGGCAAGATAATCAAAGGTACTATCACAAATCTAGAAGCAGGGAATCAGGCTCTTCATCAAGGTTTGGGAATGATCGGAACTCACGTGGACCACGAGATAATGAGGGAAGTTTAAAAGCAAGGTTTGGTGGTTACAATTTTAACGTAACCGCCTCTGAACTCGTTGCTGTTTTAAGAAGCATGGGAGATAAGGTACGATGGCCCAAGGAGATGATATCAAATCCAAACAGACGAAACCCTGATCATTGGTGCGAATTTCACAACGACCATAGGCATAAAACCGCAGAGTGCATATTTTTGCAAGGTGAGGTTGATCATTTGTTAAAGCAAGGGTATCTCACTAAGCTATTTAGTGAGAAAGATAAACAAGCATATATGAAGAACAGACAAGAGCCTCCGAAACCTCCCTCGCCTAAAAGAACCATCAATGTTATAAGCGGGGGTGAGGGTATCAATGGTGTTTCATATACCGCAGCTAATAAAACCTCCAAGATATCAATAACTCATGGGAAGCGGTTGCGACGTGTATAAAGAAGAGAATATTACATTCAATGATACAGATGTTGAGGGTCTCTTAACTCCACATAACGACGCACTGATAATATCTTTACTTGTATATGATACTAACGTGAAACGAGTCTTGATTGATCTAGGCAGTTATGTGAATATTATTTTGATGCGAGTATTACGCGAGATGCAAGCTGAGGATATATTAATCCCAAAAGCGCATACTTTGTCAGGATTTGACAACTCTAGTATTGTAATAAAAGGAGAAGAAATCCTTACTACATTCATAGAAGGCATTGTGAAAGATACCAAATTCCATTTGGTAGATGTGGAAATGGCTTATAACATGATTCTTGGGAGACCATGGATCCATGAAATGGATGCTGTTCCATTAACGTTACATCAAGTTATTAAGTTTCCATCACCTTGGGGGGTATGTCAAATCAGAGACGATCAACAAACTTCTAGAAACATCAATTATGTTGCAAGTTCAACTGATAAGGGTAAAGACAAATAGCAATTACCGAATTCAGGAGGGGAGATACGGTATCAACCTCAACTGAACGAGAGCAAGTAGATGTGGATTCAAGACCTGATACCATTCAAGAACCAGAGGAGAACGACAACATCAAAACAACCGTAGAAGAATTAGAGGTTGTGGTCTTATTTATACACCGGCCGGGAGGAAAGTGTATATAGGAGCCAATCTCAGCCCGGAGGTAAAGCGTAAGTTAATTGAATTTTTAAAAGCTAATGCAGATTGTTTTGCTTGGTCCCATTCTGACATGACAGGGATACCGCCGGAGGTCATGACTCATAAACTAAACGAAGATCCATCATACCCTCCAATCAAGAGAAAGAAAAGAAAGCAAGGAAATTTCAAGAATAAGGTGATTCAAGAAGAAGTTCAAAAATTGCTGAAAATTGGTTCAATTCGTGAGGTAAAATATCCTGACTGGTTAGCTAACACTGTTGTGGTTCCTAAGAAGAACGGTAAGTGGCGAGTCTGTGCAGATTACACAGACCTTAATAAAGCCTGTCCAAAAGATTCTTTCTCCTTACCGCACATAGATCAATTAATTGATGCTACTACAGGGCATGAGCTATTACGTTTCTTAGATGCATATTCAGGTTATAATCAAATCAAAATGGATCCAGAAGATAAGGAAAAAACTTCTTTCATAACAGACAGGGGGACTCATTGTTATAAGGTAATTCCCTTTGGTCTTAAGAATGCAGGTGCGACCTATTAGAGGTTAGTTACTCAAATGTTTCAAGAACATTTAGGTAAGACCATGGAGGTATATATAGATGATATTCTAGTTAAGACTCAGCATTCAGAAGATCATATATCGCATCTATCTGAAACGTTTAAAATTTTGCAAAAATACAATATGAAGTTGAATCCAGAAAAATATGTATTTGGTTTGGAATCAGGTAAGTTTTTAGGTTTTCTTGTTTCTAACCGTGGTATCGAAGTAAATCTTGCACAGATTAAGGCCATTGAAGAAATCCCTGATATACTTTCAAATAAGAAAGAAGCACAAAGACTGACGGGAATAATTGCAGCTTTGGGAAGATTCATTTCTAAATCATCGGAAAAATGTCTTAAATTTTTCTCGTCTCTTAAAAAGAAGGATCATTTTGAGTGGGATGAGGGGTGTCAACAGGAACTAAGAAATTTTAAGACTTACTTATCAAATCCGCCTTTGCTAGCAAAACCAAAAGCTGGGGAGAGACTTTTCATCTACCTTGCTGTTTCAGAAGTTGCGGTAAGTGAGATTTTGGTTCGTGAAGAATAGGGTAAGCAATATCCTATCTATTATGTTAGTAAATCTTTATTAGATGCAGACACGGTATCCACAACTGGAAAAACTAGCACTTGCTTTAATCATGGCATCTAGAAAGTTAAGACCATATTTTCAATGTCATCCCATTGTTGTTGTAACTGCATACCCTTTACGTAGTATATTGCATAAGCATGAGTTGTTAGGAAGGTTAGACAAATGGGCCATAGAACTGAGTGAATATGAAATCACGTACCTACCTAGAATAGCAATAAAGTCCCATATATTAGCTGATTTGTGGCTGATTTTAGCCAAGGGATGCAGTTAGAAGCTGAAAAAGAAGTTCAGGTACTTAACGGGGCTAATCCAGGAACATGAACTTTATTCACCGATGGCTCATCTAACATAAAAGGAGATGGATTAGGGATCGTTTTAGTACCACCTACGAGTGAAACTATTAGACAGGCTATTAACTATCATTCCATAACTAATAATGAAGCAAAGTATGAAGCTGTGATTGCAGGTTTGGAATTGGCACGAGAACTTGGTATAAGTCAAGTGGTGATCAAAAGTGATTCTCAGCTGGTGGTTAATCAAATGTTGGGGACTTATACAGCTAGGGAAACAAGGATGCAACAATACTTGGAAAAGGTACGAGAACTGATAAAGCCGTTTCAAACTTGGAAGGACATCCAAATACCAAGGGAAGAAAAACATTGAAGCAGATGCCTTAGCCAATCTTGCATCCGCAGCAGATGTGGCAAAGAATGCAAACGCCTCGGTTATTCATTTATTTTATTCAGTTCTCGAACCTGATAAGAACGAGGTAAATTTTAATAATTTAACTTGGGATTGGAGAAACGAAATTGTTGCTTTTTTACAGTACGGTACCGTCCCTGATGACAAGAATAAAGCATACGCGCTTCGAAAAAAGGCCACTCGTTACTGTTTAAAACAGGGCAACCTCTACCTTAAACTGTTTGGTGGCACCTTAGCAAGATGCCTCGGACCTTCTCATACGGAGTATGTAATAAGGTAAATACATGAGGGGCATTGCGGGAACCACGCAGGAGGAAGATCACTGGTAAGAACCTTGATTAGGGCAGGGTACTACTGGCCCAAAATGGAAGAAGAAGCGGAAATTTTCGTGGCTAAATGCGATAAATGCTAGAGATATGGTAACAATATGCACCGACCTGCAGAATTATTACATCTGGTTATTGCACCGTGGCCGTTTATGAAATGGGGAATGGACATAGTAGGACCGTTGCCTCAAGCAAAATGGAAGGTAAAGTTTCTGCTCGTACTTACTGATTATTTCACTAAATGGGTGGAGGCAGGAGCATTTAAACAGGTGCGAGAAAACGAGGTCAAGGACTTCATTTGGCATAACATCATCTGCCGATTCAGTGTACCAAAGGAAATCGTATGTGACAATGGTCCTCAATTTATCAGAGCTCAAGTCATAGAGTTTCTTAGGAGTTGGCAAATAAAAAGGATTACGTCTACACCTTATCATCCAATGGGTAGTGGACAAGCATAATCAACAAACAAAGTGATCATTAATAATTTAAAGAAGCGATTAGAGGATTCAAAGGGCAATTGGCCTGAAGTGTTACCCGGAGTTTTGTGGGCATATCGCACAACAACAAAAACGAGTACAGGTGAAACACCCTTCTCTTTGGTATATGGAGCTGAGGCACTAATCCCAGTTGAAATAGGAGAACCAAGTACAATATTCTCACAAGCAGCATAAGAGTCTAATGATGAAGAGATGCGAGTCAATTTGGATTTATTGGAAGGTGGGCGACAAGCTGCGCTAATAAGAATGGCAGCACAAAAACATGTGATCGAACGTTACTACAACAGGAAAGCATGCCTGAGATACTTCAAAACTGGGGACTTCGTGCGTAAAAAGGTTTTTCTATCCACAAAGGCAGCCAACGTGGGTAAACTAAGTCCAACCTGGGAAGGACCATATAGAGTTTGTGATATTGCAGGAAAAGGAGCATATGTATTGGAAATAATGGACGGGAAGACACTTCCTTCACATTGGAATGTTGTTCATTTGAAGAGATACTACTTCTAATTGAAAACCCACGGTATGGTATCCCCATGTTAAATTTTATTTTTTGAAATTATTAAAATTTTACTAATGATTTTAGATGATAGGAAAAACGCTCACCCGTACTAAATGATGAGTCACGACCTGTAAGGCAAAATGGAATAAACTAAAATTTCTGGCTGAGGGTTACAATTATTTTGATAGAAATATAAACGGGTTAAGTAGTCTTCATCTATAATCGCACCCCGAGTCCCGTATTATTTCCTTTTCAGGAAAAGGACCAGGCGAAAGAGACTATCAAGTGCTCGAGGCTTCATAATTCAACACTCAAACACTTGGGGGACTACATAGAATATACAGTCACGTGTATATAAAAGGTAAGAAGATTGAGTAAAAATCAAGCCTAAGAAGAGTCAAGTACGTAGTGGAAGTTAAGGAGTCATGACACTCATCATAGTGTTCTTTCCCATGAGAACAATGGAGTCACCTCTCAAACCCTTCCTAACAATGGAGTCACCTCTCAAACCCTTCCTAATGTTTTGAATTTAAGGGGACCCAAGGTACCTCAAAATGGTTAGGGTATAGACTATGTACTGAAACAGGTTATAAGGAAAAACCTCGTATATATTGTTCTACTTTGTATAAATCTGCTACAAGAAAAATAGTTACGAGAAAGTTATAGATGTAATTCAAATACATGTAAAGGATTACTCAAAACTTGTCAAGGTTCAGAAATAAAAACATGTCCAAGTCATTGCAAAGAAACATGTGTGTTCCTATTTCTTTTATCGTATAGTAAACACCATTATAAAGTTGAGTCGTCTTCTTCATCAAGTGTCAAAATATAAAAGGGCCCTCTTTTATAAAAATCATGTTATTTGGTCGTGAGGTTAATGGAAGCAATTTCAAAGAATAAAAATGCAGACTATTCTTTAAGTCCTTGAAAATAAAAGGCACGAATAGAACAGATGGAAGTTTAAAGGCAATTTCTTAATATTTTAAAACTAAAGACTAAGTATAAACTTAGTTATCGAACTGTTCATACAAAAATGCCCTTTAACAAGACTTGGGGACTTGTACTTTTAAAGTCAAACCTTAACTGATAACCAGGGGTTTGATTACAAAAAAAAACTATCACAAGAAACCAAAAACCTTAAACATAGTTTTCTAGATTGGTACCCGCAAAAAGGAAATTTAAAACAATTATAAAAACTTTTCCATTAAGAAGAAGGAACTGAAGAAAGATCATCAGCGAGCTCAACTAGAACAACATCATCAAGAGTTGAAGGTTGATCTTCAATCACAGCAGTAAGAGTATCAACAGGCAAAGTCTAGCTTGACTAATAACAAGAGGCACGGATGAACTCGAGGCAGGTGTAACACTCGTGGCAATTTCAACAGTCACGGGGACTTCAACTGTGGGAGTCTCAGCCAAAGGAGTTTCAGTCACAGGAACTTCAACCTCGGGAGATGAAAAGTCTTGTGGTTGTTGTGCTCGTTCAATGACCTCATTCACCTTGGCTAATTTAGATTCCAAGTTGAACTTTTCTTGGCCAATCTTTACCAAGGTGTCACGACGAGACTTTAAGAAGGTCCATCTTACCTCAATATTGGTTGATTCTTCAATAAGTTCGCAATCTCTCTCCCAAGCAGCAACTTCATTCTTAAGTTCTTTGTTTTTAGCTAAGACAGAGCTATAAGATGATTGAAGGGTGGTATGAGAACTTTCTAGATCATGAATCTTGTATGCAGAAACTCGTAGTTCTTCTTGTGCCCGTGAAAGGTTTTGTGTTAGCTCCCCCGAATACATTTCTTTCTGAGCCAGCAAAGTCTTTAAAGCCCCATATTCCTCGTTGACCTTGGACAGCTGCTCTGAAAAGGAAGATTCAAGACGCACTTTTTTCCTTCTCAGTTTGGCTTGAGGTAGCCTTAATAATCGCCAACTCGGAGGTTAATGTTTGAACTTGCCTTTCCAAGGTATTTTTCCTCTCCTCCAAGTTCTCCATATCTATTTGTGCACTTTCAAACTGGCCCTTCCAGTTGTTTACCTCCAATTGAGAATCACGGGCAGCTTCTTCTGCATCATGAGTAGTCTTTTCTAAGTCATGAGCCAATTTTTCCAAAAGGGAGACTCGGGTCATCAGTTCAGTACCGATGAGATTGGCTTACACAAACAAAAAAAATGGGGTAAGGTTAGGATTTCCAAAATCAAAAGTCTTAATAAAATAAAAGACAAGAAAATACCTTCAAAGTTGCATGAACTATATCGTTCATGAGGGTCATATTACTATGACTTTCCAGTTTAGCCTTCTCAATGGGACCAATCAAAGGTTCGAGCCAAGTATCAGCTTGCCCAGACTTTCTTAAAAGACTGTTGATAACAGGAACCTCAATGGTCACGCTCCTCATAGAAGAACCCCTGCTCGAAGAACCCACCTCTGTACGGTGGACAATGGGGGGAGAAATTACTAAGGGAGGAGAAGTGGAAGGAGTAAAAGTAATGGAGGAAGGTATGGAAGTAGTAGTTGATGAAGGTAAAGAAGCAATCACAGGAACGGAAGAGGTAAAGGAAGACAAAGGAGGTTCATTTAGAAGAGGTCCTAACGACCCACTTCCAAAACCACTGATAAAATGTTGATTTATAGATTCATGAGTGTCACGAGGAGGAGAAACATCATCATCAGGGATGATAACTGGAGTAATAACAGGTTCGGAAAGGGATAAGTGAGGGGAGACACCAGCCTCATCTTCAGAGACGATACACCTCCTGGTTCGTGGTCTTGACAATAGAGAACCCTCGTCTTCCTCCTCAGAATCATCTTCTTTAACAGATTTTCTCTTTACAGATCCCAAGAATATATCTTGGTCCGAAGAGGTGCAAGCACTTAAGGAGCCACGGGACGCCAAGATGGCCTCTGGGTAACTCCTCGAATGGTAAAACCTGATAGAAGAAGGTTGAAAGTTAAAACAACAAAAATACTTAAATATAGATAAGGTAAAGATAGAAATCCTTACCATGAGTTTTTACTTTCCAACCATAACGGTTGGAAAGAGTTTTCCATGATCTACCCTCCATTGGGGCAGTCTTCAGTAACTTTATACCCAACCACGGAAGTTGGGCACAGATTCCACAACGCCCGTGGTTGCTAAAAATAAAAAGAAGCAAGCCTAGAAATAAAAAGGCACGCAAAGAATTTAACACTTACGTGCAAAATTCCACTTTTCAGGGAAGCGTATGTTCTTTTCACCCACTAAACCAACAATGGAGCAGTAACAAACTGGGCATACCAGCCACGGTCTTTATCATCCTCGGGACTAACTAAAACCCTCTTACTCCTGGCTGTTAAACCAAATACTCCATTTCGAAAAAGCCTAGGGGAGTAAAGGTGAATAAGGTGGGGAAAAGTGAATTCAACATTCGCCATGTTAGCAAGGTGCCTCAAGCAGGCGACAACTCTCCAGACAATCGGACTAATTTGACCCAAACACACATAGAAAAAATGACAAAAGTCTAGAATGACCGGGTCAATGGCCGGTTTAAACCCTAGAGTAAAGGTATATGTGTAAACAAAAGAGTATCCTATTAAGTAAGATGTGATCCTTTGATTTGAGTTAGGAATGATAATTGGGAAATCATCACTCCAATGACAGTCCTTACGAACTATGGGGGCTAAAACATCTATGATTTGAGTAGGAAAAGGATCGGCACGATCTAAAGACTCAATTTGAGACTTAAGGGACTCTCTATCATGGTGAGAGGAAATTTCAGAGGGGATTATTTCCTCAACTAGAGGCTCGCGAAGTGGCTCAGAAGATTCTTTGTTCCGAGAAGAACTCTTATGAGAATGTGAGCCTCTAGTCCCGGAAGAGGACCAGAGCTAGAAGAAGGAGTTGACATATTACCACGAGCAGATCCAAGGCTACGGAGTCTACCCCCTATTCTATGCCTAATCGGAGCATTAGGGAAGCTATCTAGAATGGGGGTTATCTTAGGGTTAGGATTTGGTGAAGCCATGGCAGAGAAGGTTAAAGTGAAATAGAAAATAATAAGGAGGTCTTGAAGGATTAAAGTGCTCGATACGCTTTATGTGAAACAAGACAAAAAGAGAAGTTATATTTATACTAATGGGTAACCGGCAAAAAGAAAAAGTACGATGGCGGGAGAACCATAATGATGATAACTGATGCTTCGTGAAAAGTGAAGCTGAAAAGAAAGCCTAAGAAAATGCTGCAAAATTGTACAACCAACGAGAGAATGACACGTGTCTAGTGCATTAAAAGGAAGTGACAGTTCAAGCGTCAACTCTGTCAGAGCATTAATAGTGAAAAAAATTCCCTTTTAATGAATTCCATTTCCCAAATATTCAAACTGATGAATAAATAGAAAGTGGGGGGACTATCTGTATTGGAAAAAATTGTATTCACATATATGGTGACGTGTCATGACACGTGGAATGGTCAATGAGTTATATTAAGCTACGGGTCAAGAATTACAAAATAGGCACGGGTAAGGAAAAAGGAAGAGGCACGAGATGAGAGGATCAACACCCATTCCTGTTTAAGTTTATTTACATACGAGCAACGAGAAGAATGAACCTGGCTAAAGAAAAGGGTGCAAATACGGCATGAAAAGGGAATTAAATGCTGAAGTCGTTAAGGAATATATGCATTCAATGTAATGATTATGTAACATAGCATTTAATGTCATTAATTACTCATAATAGCCTTATTATGATTTAGGCATAACGTGCATTCCAAAGATTCCCAAAGGGACCTATAAAAGGAGAGATATGTAATCAGTTGAAGGAGAAGTGACTATTGAAATATACTTTGATTTATTTGCTTTCTGAGAATATCATTTTCAAGTTCTTTTCTTTATATACCTTTTTCAATTATCAGTAACCTGATTCTTCTAAATTGTAGCTTTGGCTAAAAATCTATTTTTTGGTTAAACAATATAACATGTATTGAACATTCTTTTTCGAAGAAATTTTTTCACTTCTTTCAAATTTGAACCCCCTTTAGTAAATTCCTGACTTCGGCACTGCTTCAATGGCCATATATCTTTCACGTTGAACGGTATTGTGCGGATAAATTTGGACTTCACCCACAACATTTAACCCCTGGAAATACATTTTATTTTTACTTATAATAACATTATGGAAATGAGTATTGAAACTGAGATATAATTTTGAGAAAAAGAAAATACAGATAAAAAACACAACCAGGTGGATCTACTATCATGCATGCATGTACAGGCACGATGAACAAATATAGAAGCTCTTGCATGTTCAGACACATGCATCCAGTAAATACAACTGAATATTCTGTTAGTATTATATGTCTGATCTAATTCATGTATCAGACACTAAAGCTTAGAAAATGGAAGATTATCGAAATTTAATAAACCTATCTAGGAAAATAAACACACACACAGAGAAAGGAATTCATTCCATTAGGTTATAAATTAATTAAAAAATTCATAGAACATTTTTCTTTTAGCAAGTCAGAGCTAGGATGTCATGAGTACATTCTAAACAGAATGATTAAATACAAGCTGGAGCCTTACTGATTTAAACCTTTAGAAAATATGAATTAAGATTCCTTCTACATCTCGTTCCTGCATGTTTTCTCTAGTAACATGCTAAAGTCAACCATTCTTAACATTTCTCTTTGCACTACCCAATATCAATCTGCTTGAAAATAAAATAAAAAATAGAAATTGATAATATTGGGGACATACCTTAAAAAAGAAAAAAGGGCAGCCCGATTCCTAAGTTCCCGCTATGCATAGGGTTCGGGAAAGGGCCGATCGAACCACAAGGGTCATTATTGTTGATTGCAGTCTTACCCTGCATTTCTGAAAGAGGTTGTTTTCAGGGTTCGTGACCTCTTGGTTACATGACAACAACTTTACTAATTATGCCAAGGCTCCCCTTCATTAGAGACATACTTCATGTCCATACTTTATTTGTCTTTTAAAGTTTTATTTGTATAACGCTTAAGAACAATATTTAATAACCTTAACTAATCGTGTGAGCGGATGTCTAAACTTCCCTTTATCTCTTTGTTAAATATCTTACTTCATTAACACTCAACTAATTGGAGCAATAAGATTAGATTTGAAGGGGGGAGAAAAGTATAATGATTTCTTTACTTTCTTAAAATATCAAAAATATTTAAAACAAATTAAGTTTTCTAAAATGACTAATATTTGAGAGCGGGATGGAGAGTTTAACAAGTAATAATTTTTGGCATGTTATTGGAATTAAGTCAACCCTGCAACTAGATATATATCAAGTAGAATAGAATATCATCACTCATCTCTGGCATGAAAAATGCAAAGGGGAGTAGCTCTATATTTGATTATAAATACCCCAATATGTTTCACATACCTTCAGCATTGGGAAATACAGTAAAACAAATAAACTTTATTTCCTACTTCTAACAATACAATGGCTTTCTCAAGGCATGTTGTTATGCTCATTCTTCAATTGATGCTTGTGCCTCTTGCTTTTAATATTTGTAATGCACAAGGCTTGAAATATGGCTTCTATAGCAAAACATGTCCTAGTGTTGAATCAATTGTGAGAAAGACAACTGCTCAATTCATATCTAAGGCACCAACTCTAGCTGCTCCTTTGCTTAGGATGCAGTTCCATGATTGCTTTGTTAGGGTATGTTTTTATATCTCTCATTTTCTTGCTGCCTCTTTATTTTTTCGATTTCTCACCTAGTATCTAGTACTCACACTGGAGATCGACTAGTCCGGATTCGCATCGCTTAAGGCTCATTATAGGGGANTTCTCTCATTGCTTGCCGCCTTTATTTTTTTTTTTTTCGATTTCTCGCCAGGTATCTAGTACTCATATCATTGGAGATCGACTAGTCTGGACTCGCTCCGCGTAAAGCCCAGTATAGGAGAAAAATGCTCCCTACTAGGATTTTTTCAAGCCTGAATTCGAGACTCTGGTTAAGGGTAGAAGGATTTTATCCATCCCACCATAACCCGTTGTATTGTAGCCTCTAATATTCATGCTTTCAATGACACTATTCTTTAAGCATATAATGATTTATTTTGTATTATTATTATTATTATATATATTATTGTTAATGTTATTGTTGTTATTATCATTATTACTCGCTGCATTTCATTTATATGGCATTCTTTAATTCCCTTTTAGTTTGTTCCGGATTTTTAAAAATACTTTAATTTTAAACTTCTCATTATCGCCTTAATGACATGCTCTTGTAGTCATAGAAATGTTGTGGCATGTTTAGAACAATAAGTTTTAAGAGTACTTTTCTTATCTATCAAAAGTTTTTATTATTTCTTAAACAATGTGTTTAGTCAAATACCGCTTTTATAAAATGAAACAGATAGAAGTATTATTTTTTATTAGAAAATTGTTATTGGAAAAGAATGTCTTCTTGACATACAAAATATTTTTTCAGGGATGTGATGGTTCTGTAATGCTAAACTCAACCAAGACTAATCAAGCTGAGAGAGAAGCCATTCCAAACCAATCTCTAAGAGGATTCCAAGTGATTAATGGTGTAAAATCTGCACTAGAAAACAAGTGTCCAGGTGTTGTATCTTGTGCAGATATCATAGCCTTAGTATCTCGGGATGCAGTTTCTATGGTAAGATCTCATGATATTATCTTTCGATAACCGAAATATCTCCTACAACCAATGTTGCACGATATAACCTAGCTCCGTGGATAATATCTAAGTCCGCTTTTTTACCTTAAATACCAGACTTTATTAATTACTACTATATTTTATTATATAATTTGGTTTTACAGATTAACGGACCATATTGGAAAGTTCCTTTGGGAAGAAGAGATGGGAGAGTGTCAAAAATGTTAGAAGCCTTGACCCTTTTACCACCTCCATTTGCTAACATTTCTTCCCTTAAATCAAATTTTGCCTCTGTTGGTTTGAATGCAAAAGACCTTGTGGTTCTATCAGGTAATTCAATTTTGACTTATATATCAATGTATTTAATTTTAATATGGCGTTACATATGTTTACTTGTAATTATCTTTTTTGTAGATGATATATATTGTGAATTAAATTCTTTACATTATCAATATAAATTAAACAAGTTAAACTCTTTTAACTATATAGTAAGATTTAACACATATACTTGGTCTCATTATTTACTAGACTTGGTCAAATGTACCAGCTAATTAGGAGCATGAATGAGCATTGTACATTTGGTGCATACAAGAAAAATCCTACTAATTCCGAGATTATAACGCTCTAGGTAGTTCAAGGTCAAGATAGTGTTGGTCCACCAATTAATTATTAGAAAACAATCAAGTCAGGGTTGTAACTATTTGAGTGCTACAGACAGTCTAACGAGAGGAATGGAAGTAATTGACGCATGAGCTCCTATAAGTGTTCCCGTCCGGCAAGCAACTCTAGGACGAATTTTTTACGTGCTCGGAGAGCTAGTTGATAATTTAGGGATTGTAGGTTGTACACTTATATTAACTTGTACTATATATAGTTAGTCAATTTCCAATTATATTAGGTTACTAATTAATGCTTATCATCTTATAATTTTTCTTGTAATTACTTTATAACTCATGACCTGATTGTGTAAATATTTTTATTGTTGTCAGGAGGACATACGATTGGAACTTCTCATTGTTTCGCTTTCACAAACAGAATGTACAATTTCACAGGGAATGGTGATGCTGATCCAACAATGGATCCAAACTACATTGCTCGTTTGAAGCTAAAATGCAGTCCAACTGATGTAACAACACTTGTAGAAATGGATCCAGGAAGTTTCAAAACTTTTGATGAAAACTATTACACACTTGTGGCTAAAAGAAGAGGGCTTTTTCAATCTGATTCTGCACTGCTTGATGATATTGAGACCAGAGCTTATGTTAAACGTCAAGCTCTTACCCATGGTAACACTTTTTTCAAAGATTTTGCAAAATCTATGGTGAAAATGGGAAAGATTGGTGTCTTGACTGGTCAAGCTGGTGAAATCAGGAAACATTGTGATTTTGTTAATTAATTAATCGGCTATTTTTTTGTAATATTATATGTTTTGTAATAGTCTTCATGCATGTAATTCTTTTTTGACTTCTTATTACGAGTGTTATATAGATTTATCAATAAAGATTTTTCAGAATGATGTTCTATAATGATTTAAAGAGTTTCATTCAAACAGGAGAAATGCGAATACATAAACTTTCACGAGAATAGGTGTATAACAAGTAGTACACTACCCCGCCCCCTCCCCCTCCCCTTTTTTTTTTAAATAACTGCAAAATTCCTGGAGCAATAAGCAATTCATTATTATTTGTACTTACGGAGGTCTGAATCTTTATTACTCAGATCTCAATCATTAAGTGTATTTATTTTATAGATTTGAGACTTAATCATTTAGATTTAACTATTAAGTTCGTTTGTTTTTTTTTATTTTACAATCACTTAATGGGTGTGAATAGATCTTAATGATTAAGAGTTGTAACAAAGTCTTAATATCATTAAGATGTTATACATTCAAGAATATGCAAAGATGACATGTGCTCCATATACTTTCAATGCTAACCACCGCTGTCGTCGTTGTCCACCATTATGAACTATTGTTGCCGCCGCCACCCACCATTATAGACTACCACCACCTACCACCACTACTCACAACCATTATCTCTAGCCACAATCACTGCTGCTGCTGTCAATCACCATAGTCAGGAGTCACCGCCATTAGTCGCCATTTACTACCATCATCATCAACTACCATTACCACAACAACCACCGGTTACTACTGATTTTTACTACCATAAACCATCACTATATATCACTAACCGCCAGTACCAGCCATCACCTCCATCAACCGACATTTTTAATAACTACTGTTATCCAGTGGCAGATTTAGGATATTAGGTTCCTGGATGCTCAAATTTTTTTGATGTAAAAGTTACTACACATATATAAGTACACAACTATTTCAATGCGACAGTGAAAAAAGTTAACGAGAAAACTCATACTCCCTCCGTTTCAATTTATGTGAACCTATTTTCTTTTTAGTCCGTGCCAAAAAGAATGACCTCTTTCCCTATTTGGAAATAATTTACCTTTATGCAATGATTTATAACCACACAAAATATATGTGCTTCATTTTACACCACAAGTTCAAAAGTCTTCTCTCTTTTCTTAAACTCTGTGCCTAGTCAAATGGGTTCACATAAATTGAAACGGAGGGAGTACAAAAAAAAGAAGAAGAAGGAGGAAGAAAGTAACCTTGAATATAAGAAAAAGAAAAAGAAAAAGAAAGAAAGTGTTGTTGTTGAGAATCGAACTTCCGTCCTAAAACATTACTAAGTTTCAAGTTCACCTTCTTCACCAAAGCACCCACCAACATTTTTGTTATCTAGGTGCTTTCTGAAAATTTATAACCATTTCTTTAAGTTTTCTATGGAATTATACTTAACTTAAGAAGTTAGCAAGCTTTGCGAAAAGCTGTTTCAATTGGGAATCGAACTCGTGTGGCTTAGAAAAATAAGCTCCCCAAATTCAACTCTAAACCAAAGCACCCATGAGCCTTTTTAGTTAGTGGGTGCTTACTAATCAATTATACTCCCTTTTTTCTGTTTTCTTATATAATTGTGCATAGTTTACAACGGGTGCTGAAAGCACCCGGCACGGTCTACGTAGATCCACCCCTGCTGTCATCTACCATCATCACTAACTACGGTAAAATTCCCACGGCAATAAGCAATACATCCCTAAATATCACCAATTACAAAAGAGAGTTTCTACAAAAACCAACGATCAATACAAAAATACAATAAAGTAAATAAACTCTTTTGTGTTTAATTTCTTTAACATAATTTAGATTCTTATTCTTTTATTTGTTTCCTTTTATTTAGTTAACTAGTATAAGAATCCGCGCGATGCGCGTATAATTTGACAAAATATTAACCTTACATATTATGATCTAATATATCATATTTTTTAATTTATTTAAAATATAAATATCATGAAATTATCTCTATCCCCATATTTTCGTACATTCATTTCTACTGTAATACTTATTTGATTAGTTTTCAAACTTTGTAGTTTAATAAAACTTTAAATAAAGTAATTTTTTTTATTATAGCTAATTTATTTTATTTTATTTTATTTTAAAATATTTATAAAACTCCAACTTGAAACTACTCTCCAATTTGAATGGCTTTTTTTATTTTCCTTTTTTTTATTATAGCTAATTATAAAATATGCATTTATAATTTAAATAGAGTAACCAATTAATTAAAAATTAAGATTCAAAGATTTATAGTTAAAAGGGAGTAACCAAAATCACTCCCCAACTTGAGCATGCAGTGTTTTTTTGTTTTATTTTTTAATATTTTTATTTTTACTGTAGCTAATTTAATTTTTTTTCTTAGTTTTAGTTTTTTTATTTAAAACTCCAACTTGAAACTACTTTCAGGTTGAAAAATGTCACTTGAAAAATATTTTGTCTTAACAATGGCACTTGACTTCTTGTAGTTTTCATTTGAATTGAAAGTTATTTTCTTTTTTTTGGCTTTTTATTTTAAAATATCTCCAACTTGAAACTACTCCTAAATTTTAATGGGTATTTTATATATATAT
>MU775025.1:0-77786 GCA_026770625.1 Nicotiana glauca
TCCTAATTAATTCCCTTTTATTTATTTTTAATTTTGGAATTCTTTACTTGGGGTAAAAATCACGTGCTCACAAGTATTATAACTTTTGTGTTTGGATAATCTCCAAATTCCTTACATATTGTGAGATATGAGCCTCCGAAGTCAGACTTGTGCAACCAAAATTTCCTTCCTTCGCAAACGCGAAAATCAAACTTCCAGAAGCCAAATTCTTCTTCGCAAATGCGATAGGCTCCTCGCGAAGGCAAAGAGCAACACTGGATATCAAAAAATCAGAATCCAAAGTAGCCTAAAATGATCCAAAACAAACCCAAAGCACACCCGAGTCCCCCGTGACCCCGTCTAACACACAAACAAGTCATATAACCTAACACGGACTCGCGAGGTCTCAAATCACATCAAATAACGCCAAAACAACGAATCATATGATGAATCGAACTTAGGAACTTTTAAATCTTCCAACTCCCATAACTCGCACCGAAACCTATCAAATCAATCTGGAATAATGCTAAACTTTTCAAACAAGTCCAAAATTACCTAACGGAGCTGCTCTAAATCTCGGAATCGCATTCCACCCCTGTATAACAAAAGTCAAGTATGGGTCAAACTTTTCCATTTTCCAAAACTTTAACTTTTCCGACTTTCACCGAAACGCCTCTCTACGGACCACCAAATCTGACTCTAGATGCGCGCCTAAGTCCAAAATAACAATACAAAGCTGTTGAGATACCCATAACCCATTACAGGGCCGTATAGTCAAAAGTCAAATTCAAGTCAAATTCTCACAGCTTAAATTCCAAAATTAGATTCCTTCTTCCAATTTGACTCTGAATTATCCACTAACTGAATTTAACCATGCACGCAAGTCGATACTCATATTATGAAGTTGTTCCATACCTTACACCGCCGATCTAAGCTTAATTTCTTAAAATGACCGGCCGGGTTGTTACATTCACCCCATCTTAAACCAACGTTTGTCCTTTGAATGTGCCAAGATTCACCTCGAAGCCCTCAATTTGCTGAATGCACACTTCAGACATACAGCCGCGGGTGATCCCACGTCACCCCAATCCACATAAACCTGACCATCTAAACTCAAATTTAGCCTTTCTACCAATACCAATTAGCCTTAGAGCCAAAATTCTCACCATCCATTAATTTCCATGAGACCTGATTCTAAATTCATATCTGGTATGAGTGTCGACCGTCTGCATCAACTCATGCCAACACCTATAGAGTACTACCACAGAATATGACACATCACACATAGGCCTACTTGTAACATTTCAGATCATAATATCCGCCCAAATCAAATGCAGCACTAGCCATAAGCCTCATATCCAATAGGAACCCATTTCAAACCTCTATAATACTGACGATGATGCAAGAACACAAAGACCTCATAACCAAACACCCAAATCAACAAGACACAACCAACACCACTAGATACACACCCTTCAAGCTAAAATATAAGAAACAAAAAACGAAAATGACAGAATATGTAAAGAGAAACACATAAAAGAACTATCAAACAAGTCCGACATGCACAATTTTCTATCAGTACTAACCTACAATCAATATAACAAGAAAATAATCAAAACATATGAACAAATCACAAGGATCTCATACTGATATAACTTCCACCACTATACACAACCCGGTTTGAACACATCACATTACATGAAATCATAAGGGTCCCGTCCTCCACTCTGAATCGCAAGTAGGGTGCACATCAAACCAGTTGAAACCTTTCACCCGATCAGTTCCGTCGACGTAATGACAACATATACTGGCTCCCACACCAGTAAAGCATAAAAATCATAGCTAGTAGCCATAAATACTTATAAAGCACATCAAATCTATCGAAATGGACAACATGAATTTACTATTAGTCTCATAAATCTCGACAATGACTAGAAACAGACGATAGACACCGCTATCACTCATAGAACCTCCTAACAATGTAGTCACATAAACTAAGTGCTAATCATAAAACGCACCCATAAGTGGAGCAACAAATAGTGGAACTCACCCCGATAAGCATAACTTTAATGAACTACGGATGGTGCTCCTCTACAACAAATCGGAGGCATACCTGAATGATATCATCTGGCACATCGGCCTTAAGCCTACTATGTGAAACATATCAACAGGCCGGCCTCGCCCTCTTGGGCGCCCTCTACTCACCTGAATACCTCGCTATGACACATTTGCCAGAAATTTGGGGCAATCTCTAATCATATGGCTAGTATCTCCACACTCAAAGCAACCCCTCTGCTGACGTGGGTGTGGGAACTATGTGGTACGGGTACTCTGAGACCCATGAACACCTGAATCACTATGTGAAACCTAAAGCTCCAACTGAACAGGCTGACCCACGGAACCCCTACTATGTCGCACTATGCCTCCAAAATAAAGACAAACAGATCTATTCGGTGTACGAGGCCTCCTCGCCTTAGTGTAATCTCTCTCTTGATCTTGTCTGTATTCTCACTCCCAGTCCTAGATGCCCTCTAACCGGCGAGCGATCCCTACAACCTACAGAAATGAAACATCTGACTCCAACTTCTAAGTCGTGCTGAGCTGAATATCATGCCTAAGCCCTTTAATGAATCTGGACTCGCTCTTTAACTAAAGCGACCAAGGTAGGTGCATGTTTGGTCAAATCACTGAATCTAACGGCATACCCCAATACCGATATAGTGCATTGGCGCAGCTGCTCAAACTCCATGCGCCATGCATCCCAAAATGACTGAGGTACGAACCTTCCAAAACATCTATGAAAAGAGAACCCATGTAAGTGAAGCTGCATCGGTCGGCTGCCCGCCACAACTGATAAGCTGCCCCCTTAAGCTAGAACATAGTAAAAGCAACCCTACTTGTCTCTGAAGCCAACCATTGAATGTAGGAGGGTTACATTTTCTTGAACCTTGCAAATGTAAGATGCTCTTCCTCGATGTTGTTACCCTGACCATGGGATGAAATGGAACCACAAGCTATCTCGCCATGACACCTGGAACCTGACCAACGTGAACTCGCTGCTCTGGAGTGTGGTCTAACTGCAGCAACACCTCATCCGCCTCTACTTGTGACTCTAGCAACACCTGCTCCGGGAGCAGCGTCATCGACAATCGCAACGCGTGTCCTCATCATCAGTGAGAGAATGGAAGGATAAAAGTTCAAACTCCAAGATCAATAAGCTCGCACGATGGGAATAAAGAAGTGAGATTGTCCTAATAGTTTCATTGCCTCTCAAAGATAAGTACAAACGTTTCCGTACCGATCTTCAATATTCTACTAACTCACTTATGACTCGTTGCACCTATGAACCTAGAGCTTTGATACCAACTTTTCATGACCCAACTTTCCCTCCGTTTGGGTATCGTGATGGAACCTAGTCTTAAAGACTAGGTAAGCTTAACTCATACTAAAATACCACAATAATAAATAAAATTTAACAGTCTTGAAGAAGAATCTCTACAAAATATCTAATTCCCAAAATTCGATAGTACAAGTCATAAGCTCTACAGAGATTCGCTACAACTTCTAACTACAACCGTATGGAAATAAGTACAACAATATGAATATAAAATAGGAAGGTGACTCTAAAACCTGCAAAAGCAGCAACATGGTTATCTTGAGTCTCATCGGCAATGATCCTCTCAGCTACTAACAATCAATACCTGGATCTACACAAAAAATATGCGGAAGTATAGTATGAGCACACCATCGCAGTGCCTAGTAAGTATCAAGACTAACCTCGATGGAGTAGTGATGATAAACAGTCAAGAAACCCACTGGTCTAATAAGCAGAACAAGTATAAGTATAGAAACAACATAACATATTATCTATATAATGACTATGCGACACGGCTAACAACACAATACTTGCGATAAGGAAGGAAAACAGCAAGTAATAGCGGAACACCATGATAAGAACATAGAAATGTGAATAAAAATACAACCCAAATCCGAAATCACAAATACAGTAAAGACAAGTCATAACTCAACAATTTAACCAATTTTTCACATTGGGTTTTAGCTAGCAAACATCAATCGATTAGTCAAATCCTTCAAGTGATAAAAATGTTTCAAAATATACTTCGTTCAAATAAATGTTCTTTTCAAAAATAGTTCTTTCAAAATAAATACTTTTCGAGTATAATCTTCTCAAATAAATAACCTTCGAATATAAGTCACCCCACAACACCTCAGGTCATAATCATACAATACGAGTCCCATACCTGAACACTAACACTTGAAATCTTGTTCCCTGATCACACCATATAATCATACTGACAACTCAGATACCAAATAGAGTCATTCTCACATGGAAGACAAATAAACAAGGGTGTGGGTCTATACTCGACATTACCAAGAAGCCTCATATCTGATTAGGGTGCTTAGCCACGTGTATACTTGTGCAAGTGTCCTAACATAGTTCATACCAGCTAGTGAGTATAAGGAATATGACGGACAACACATATAATGTTTATATAGGGATATGATTAGTGAAACAACAACTCAGAACACCGTGATTTTAACTGGGGATCTCCCAATTTATCCTCCCGTAATCCCAAACATAAATGTGCAGAGGATCTGCCATGATATCTTCCCGTATTCCAAATCCTAAATATGTTGGGAAATCTCCCGGAATACCAATCCATAGCCCCAAAGTAAAAATCTTGTACATAGGGATCTCCCTGTAAATCATCCTATAGTCCCAGTTTTAAGTGTGCAGGGGGATCTCCCGGAATACCGATCCCTAGTCCCACAGTAAACATATAGGGGGATCTCCCGAAATATTGTTCCGTAGTCCCAAAGTAAATATTCAACACAACCAATAGAAATAACAGTTACATCACAACAAAAAACTCGCACACCACCATAATACGTATAACAACAACAATGACAATATACAAGGTAACATAAGTAAATCAACTCAAGGACTGTAAATCACAAGGAAATGGTAGAACCAGCTCACAAGAAATAACTACAGAAAAGAATGCTGGCATAAAGGGAACAGTTCAACAACAGGAAAACTAGCATATAGCAACGATCCCACAATATACAAGTAAATAATAAGGAAATCGACATGAGTCAAGTAGTCCCAAATAAAGGAAAGTCAACAAAGATATATGTTATCTAAACTCCTTTTAAGGTTGTACAATTTTGCGGATATTCGACAATTCAATTAAGGAAAGATGATCTTAGCTTCACTCAAGACTAAATAATTTCAGGAAAGATAATAATAATTCTCAAAAATAAGACAAGCAACTATGAAAAGATAGCAAAACAATAGGACATACAAAATTCTTCAATTAAATCAAATAGCAGTCATTTAGGCAATAAGAGTGAATCATAAAGCAATTAATTTCAATTAAGCATGTAGAGGTGAAACTAGAAAATAGGAAACTCAGTCATGTCAAGAACACATTCATACATAGTGAATATAATAACCTAAGAACTGTGAAAGGCAAATTTTCCGCAAATAAGTCTGAGCATGCGTTCGTCACCTCGCGTACACGAACTAATCAACATAGCAGACTCAAATCCTAAGGGAAAGTCCCCACACAAGGTTAGGCAAGATACTTACATCGACTTGCTCCAACTTAATTCACTAGTAGACCTTTATCCTCGATTATCCAATTCTAATTGGTTCGAGTCTAGCCAAAATAATTTGATACAGTCAACAAAATTTATAGAATCATTTCAGAAGAAAATACTACATTTTTCAATAAAAATTCGAAATTAACTCAAAATTCACCCATGGGCCCACATCCCAGAATCCGATGAAAGTCATGGAATATGAAGTCCATCCATTCACGAGTCTAACCATACAAAATTACTAAATATTGATAACAATTCGACCCCAAATCCTGAAATCTATCCAATAGGTTTTTTAAACTTTTACAACTTAAATAATAGATTAAATTCTAAAATTAGTAATAGATTTAGATAATCTAACCAAAATTGAGTTAAGAACACTTACCCCATTGTTTTTTCGTAAAATCCCTCAAAAAATCACCCCACCCAAGCTTCCTTGGTCCAAAACTGGAAGAATGGGATGAATTTGGACTTTATCCTACTCCCAGGGGTTTGTTCTTCGTGTTCGCGACCCTTCTCTTGCGTTCGTGTTGAAAAAAGTCCTCGTCAGCGATTTCCAAACTCATTTTAGGTAGCCTTTAGTATAATGGCTATAACTGTTTGAACAGTTACAAATGACAAATGGTTAGATGTTTCGAAAACTAGACACCAAAGGCTATAGTTTCATAGGTTTCTCATTTCCCGAGGCATTAGATATTGCGAGATATAAGCTTCCAATATCAACCTTGTGCGATAGAGATTTTCGAATTGTCCCAGGACATCCTTTAGTGTAAATACCATAACTTTTTGTACACAAATAAAAATGCCAATTAGTTTACAATTCTGAATACTAAACACAAAGGGCTACAACTTTTTTTTTTGATCATCTCCAAATTTTTTCAAGACCCTAAACCCAGATCCGGTCGTGATGACGCCTCTCGTGAAGACAAGGCCAATCGACACATTTCCAATTCAAAGTTAAATAGCTAAGTAACAATAAAACAGGATAAAACATGATTTAACAATACTTAACAGTAGATAATATCATAACAATGCGGAAGTACAACCCAAACACAACCCAAACCGGGGTATCACTAGTCATGCGCATCTACTAAGGTCTAACTACATCTGACGAAGTCTGAAATGTACTAAGTACAGACTAATGGAATAAAGAGGGAGAAAAGTAGTGTTGCGAATGCCGACAACTACCTTGCTAAACTCTGATGACTCTGCCTCCGATCAACCAATACCAGCTGCCGGGTTCAGAAAAATACCTGAATCTGTACACAAGGTGCAGGAAGTAAAGTGAGTACTCCGCTCAGTGAGTAATAATTATAAATAAAGACTGAGTGATAAGAAATCATGAAAAGTGCATCAACATGCTATATAGAAGCAGTTCAAAAACCAATAAGAAAGCAATGAAGCTGTAAAATCCCTTTAAACATCTTAGCTCAGTTTAAACTTCTTTGAAAATGCCATTTTTCAACAGTTACGCAAATGAATGTAGAACAACTAGTGCAGATAAGCACAGAGATCCGCCCCTCGGGCAGAAACACACAATTAAATAGGTAAATGACATGTAAATATGAAAGATAAACACATAAGGTTCGCCCCTCGGGAACAATGCCAACAAATCCGCCCCTCGGGCTATATCTCAGAACGGTACTAGCCCCTCAGGAAATTACATGGAACAATATCAGCCCCTCGGGCAATCACAAAGAACAATACCAGCCCCTCAGGCTATATCTCACAACACAATAGGTACCCGCGCTCACTGGGGGTGTGTAGACTCCTGGAGGGGCTCCTTACGGCCCAAGCGCAATATCAAGCTATCTCGTGGCATCATCTCTAGGCGCTCGGCCTCATATCAACAAGCCATCTCGTGGCGTACATATCTCAGGCTCTCGGCCTCATAATTAAAATTAGTGTATCACCGCTGCGGCATGAAGTTCCACACAAAAGATATCCTCACATCACAGGCACTCGACGTTACTCAGTTAAAAATCACCTAAGCCACTTGGGCAACAGTAAAACATGATGCTCAGCCCAAAAATATTATTTGAAATATCATTTCAAGTGTTAAAGCAAAGTAAACATTTCTGAGTTTTGAAAACAGTGGAAAATAACATGACTGAGTACAAGTATAAAGTCAAAACAGCGAGGAAATATCAACAAAAATCCCCGAAGGGTTCATATAGTTGGAACGAAGCCCAGATATGGCATTCAGCACAAATAAGGATGATAACAAATAGATTTCAGTCAAATATGCGGTAAAATCATCAATCAGGACTGACCAAGTCGCAACCACCAATAGTGAACGACCCCACGCTCATCATCAAGCATGTGCCTCACCTCAATATAGCACTACGATGTGCAATCCGGGGTTTTAAACCCTCAAAACATGATTTAAAATCATTACTCACCTCGAACCAGCTAAATATCCAGCTCGCGCTTCGAATCTATCCAAAATCAGAACGAGGATGTCAAATATGCTAAGGGAGCGAAGCCCAAGCGAAAACAATCAATAAAGGGCACAAATCCAAAAATTACCAAAACCCGACCCCGGGGCCCACGTCTCGCAATTCAGAAAGTTTTACACCAAAGGATTCCTTATCTTCCCACGAGTTCATACATACCAATAATATCAAAATCCATCCACAAATGACCCTTCAAATCTCAAATGTTTGGTCTCCAATTTCGAGCCCTAGCTCTCGAATTTTTTTTGGCTTAGATTTCATGATTTTCTAGGTGGAATTCACATAATAACCAAGTTTTAAGTCCAAGAATCTTACCTCCAGACGTTTCCCCTTGAATCCTTCTTCAGTTGCCTTAATAAATCTCCCAAAATGACCAACTATGGAGGAAATGAGCCCCAAAATTGCGGACATGACAAGTTAAAAACCTTCTGCACAGGCCTTAATTTCCTTCTTCGCGAACGCGGTCAAACCCTCGCGTTCGTATAGCACACTTTTACTTGACCAATTTTCCTTCTACGTGATCGCGACCAAGACCCCACTAACACGATGCTTTACCTAGGCGAACCATTGCGAATGCGCTTCGTCCATTGCGAACGCGATGAGCAACCTTGACCTCAGACTAGCTGACCAAAAGAAACTATGCGAACATGATTTCCATCTCGCAAACACGATTCACCAACTCCTTAGCCCTTCGTGAACGCGATGTTCCTATCACGAATGCAAAGGCTTAATCCTTACCTTCCTCAGCTGACTCTAAGAGAACGCGAGGCTCCACTCGCGAACGCGATGGGTAAAATCCCTGCAACAGTTGAACAGATTTTCTGCAATTTTCTTAACTCCAAAATGATCCGATTGACCACCCGAAACTCACACGGGGCACCCGAAAATATCCTAATACCTTATTCAAAATTGTTCCAATTGTAAAAAATACTTCAAACAACATCAAATTAATCAAAACACATCGGATTCAAGCCAATGTTTCTAAAAGTCTTCTAAATTCCGCTTTTGATAAAAAACCCAACCAAACCACATCCAAAAAAACTAAAATTTTGCACAAACATCCCAAATGTTATAATGGAACTATTTCAACTTCCGAAAGTTCATTCGGACCTCTATATCAAAATCTCACCTATCAACCGGAAAACGCCGAAATCTCAATTTCGCCAATTCAAGCCTGAACCTTCCACGGACTTCCAAAATGCATTCCGATCATGCTCCTAAGTCCCAAATCACCTGACGGATCTAACCAAATCATAAAAATTCTGATTCAAGATCATATACAAATAAGTCAAATCTTGGTCAAACCTTTCAAATTTCAAGTTTCGAACTGAGAATTATTCTTCCAAATTTGTTCTGATTACCCTAAAAGCCAGAACCAACGATTTACATAAGTAATAATACATCACACGAGGCTTGTCATGCCCAAGAACTGGCGAGCAAATTAGAAAAGCTCAAAATGATCGGTTGGGTCATGACATCCTCCCCCACTTAAACGTACGTTCGTCCTAGAACGTGTTTGGAGTTGTTACAAAAGCCAACCAATCACTGAATAACGTTACGATGTAAATACCCGAGGGTGATCCCCCATCACCCTATCTCATATAGGTCCAATAACACATTGTAACTGAAATTTCGCAATCCAATCTAGCCCATAAACCATAGAACCACATTTCCATATCTGAGACCTTTAATATGATCAGAATCTCACATTTATACTGTGAATAAGCCCGAACAAGCTATAACCACCCGTACCTGCAACCTCAGGAGCAATTACATGATATACCACATAACCCAAATGCTTACAGTGATAACTTCTAATCACAGCAGCTGCACACAACAACCGAATACCGATATATACCACATAACTCAAAAGCTTACAGTGATAACTTCTAATCACATCAGCTGCACACAACAACCGAATACCGATGGAAAACCTCTTATCAACTAAAGTCTCATTACAACACTTTCATATACTACCAATGATAAATAAAATACATAGTAATCGATAACCATTTCTTAGATCAACCATTCATGAAGCCACTTCTCCTTTTGCATGGATCATAGCAAATTTCTTAGCCGAACCTCGATATTTATCCTTCCTACATGCTGAAATCGAGTATGTTCGTATTCATTAAAGATCCCTACGATCTCATCTGATCCAACACAACCACTCTGGTGACATGACACCTCAATGCAGACTAAAGTCGCAACTTGCGCAATTCGCGCACCAATAAGAGCAATCCAAACATACTCATATCATGAAAGTGGCTCAAATGAAAGAGCTGTACCGCAAGCTTACCAGTACCACAACAACACAAGGCTGAGAACCCATCTCAAATCATAGAAATAGATCGCATGAATCTAACCTGCAAGGGCATACCTCCAAACACTGGACCACACGGAACACCTTAAGTCTCTCTGCTCGAAATTGACGACCACGCACAATTGATGTCTAGACGATAAGCAAATTATCATAACCACGGCGAAGAAAATACATAGCACTACATAACCCAATAGAACATAACTGATAAACCATTCACCGAGCAACACCCAATTACTCTTCCCACTCGACTTCCATTATGAAACCCCAATAGAACCGCACCATATGTGCCTATAACCCACAAATCGTAACACCTTGCAACACAGAAAGGTAATTAATAGATCTCCCCAGATTACTAATGAGCTCAATAAAATTCGAATCAACACATCCCTCAACAATATAATTCGGAGCCAACCAAACCGACTCAAGTTAGAACAAATATCCACATTTGCCTGCCAACAAACTCCTTATCAAGGAAAAGTGAAGCTGCTCCTTCCACTCCTATAACTCTGCTAGTGCCATACAATACGGTGGCCGACGTCAAATCAATACTGAAATCAACAACCTTGCACAGAGACATGCCCGGCCACAAGAAACACACCCAAAAGTCCCTCACCACCGGAACTGCATCTATGGTAGAATCCTCTGCACTGATATCTATCACGAAAAGCCAAATAAGAAAGAAAATTCTTCCCAGTCGTCCGCTGGGTCTTCGAAATATGATACCACTCTACCAAGAACAAAATCCCTCGAACCTCGCCACTCGATCAGTGGAATTCCTGGCATGGCCAACAACATCGCCTTAGCGCAATAGTTCAGAATATCACACACAGAGACAACTAGTCTGCACCCAACATCACATCCAAAATCTTACATACCAAGCTGCAAGAGATCCACTCGGGTCTTCAGACCCCGATAGTCACCACTCAGTGCCGATACACACGACTCGCAATCACAACATAGCCTAAAATTTTAATTAAAGAAGCAATCTTGAAGAATCAACAAGTATCACAGCTAATCACATAAGGTAAGAAAACTAATCAAGGTTCTAAATAATGGAAATAGTCAAAAATCGGCACATAAGTATTGACAGAAAAAATTAATAAATTAAAATTCAAAGTAGTAGTGATTTACGGGGGAAAATATCAGTTTCCCTAAATAGACAAATAGGTTGAATAGAATTTCATAAGCAGAAAAAAATTAGCGAGAAATCGAATCAGAAACCCTAATAGAGATGAAATAGGGCAAGAAATCACAAGACATTGAATTGGACTAAGGGGAAATCATGAAAGTCAAAGCACAAAACAAACAATGTAACAAGTAACACAGAAAAACTCAGAATCGAAGAAAAATATAAGAAAATTAGGGCTTTAGCATATATCGATTAGGGTCCAAATAATTTTAGCAGAAATCAATCAATAATACTTAAGAACAGACGATTAATATTCGAAAATCAGAAAAACTTTGAGAAGACGAGTTTTAGTAAACCCTAGTTTTAGAAAGAACAAAAAATCACTTGAAAAATCAGAAAACTTTCAAGAAAGCATGTGAAATAGGTTCGATTCATCTCAGATCTGGACAGATATGAGAAGGTTAAAAGATTAAAATTAGGTTCTAAGAAGAGCAACAGAGACGAGCATAGAGTTAGGAATCCTTGGGAAAATGCGAAAGACCTTACTCAAGGTCGAGCAAAATAGCCCGAAATAGGCAAGGAAAACCCCAAGTGTAAGCAGACCGCCTAGGTCCCTTTAGTATCTCCCCAAGGATCCACGAAATAGAGATACCATAGCAAATATGAGGCCAATATAGGCTTGATATGACGCAAAAACATCGTTAAATGGAGGGCCAAGCCGGTGACGACGCCTGGAGATTAGTGTTTAGGTGGAGAGCGTTTGAGAGAGAAGGGAACACGTGACAACGGGGTATTGTGGGAAATGATTAGGGTTAGTGGGGTCTTTTGGTTTAATTATGGTGAGGACAAATATTGGCCGTTGATCTCAAAGATCAACGACCAGGATAAGGGGAGGCTTGGGTCGGGTCTAGATTAATTAAGGTTGGGTTTGACCTGTTTGGGCTTGGTATTAGTGGGTTAGGGGTCGAAATTGGGCTGTGCAATTAGGCTAAATCCAAAATAAGAGGGCTATTTGTTAAATACCCATGTATTTGAATAAATAATTTATAAAATAATTAATAATGAGAAAAAATAATTTTTATACACGGATACTTTAAAATAATTATTAAATATTTTAAGAATATAGTGGGCTAATTTCTGGTAAAATATTGTAGTGATGTATGCATGGCTATAATTCCAAAATTATTGCAATTATAGCCAAAAGGTGCTAATTTCGCTATTTATGAAAAAATTTGGACTTAATAGGACCATAAATAGTAATATTAAATAAATAAATATTTTAAAAATATTTGTGATGTAATTTTATAATTATTTATATGAATAAAATACTGAGATAAATTAATTTAAAAATATAAAAAATTATGGAAAAATGCCAATTGATGCTAATGCGTAGTTTTAAAGGTATATATGCATTTCAAAAATATTATAGGAAAAATTGGGTATCAACAGTGCTTACGTTTCATGTTCCATTCCTCGGGGAATGGCATTTTTTCGGTAGGAATTAGGTCGGAGGTCTTTATTTGGATGAACCTGCCCATCCATCCTCGGTCCTTGTCCTCATCAATGCTCGAGAATAGCATTTTCATAGACTGACGCTAGAGTTTTATCAACCCACCTTGATAGAGGCAAGGGCTGTATAACCTGTTCAGATGGTGAAGGGTAAATGACATCCTATTGACCTTGCTCAAAAAATACCGGAGCTGAAGGACAATGCGCCAGAAAGAGGGGTAGATCTGGCCAAAGGTCACCCGACATTGATGATAGAAATCATGTATGACCGGATCTATGGGACCCAGTGTGAAAAGAAAAGTATACACACTTAAGTACCCTTTCACATTGGTAGTGATATCCTCCTTTTGGGAAGGAATCACCACATCCTTGTTCTCCCAATTGCAGTCCTATTTCACCTGCTATAGATCGTCTTCAGATATTGAGCAGATGTATTAGGACATGGGTTCACATTGCCTTGGGACTTATAGAGGCTTTTCAACTTTGAAATCAGAAGTTAGCTTGCATGGCCCTGAGACGCACTCCTCGATGCAAGGTTCCACCAGCATCCTACCTCCGGATGGTCTCAATGATGAGGAGGCTTTTTCTTTCTAAGAGACAATTTTAGATGTTTTATCCATCACCGTCATAGAATTCAAGAAATGAGAAGAAGTTGATGTTGTGAGAAGCACAAATTGATGTTTTATCCACTTTAGCTCAAGGTCAAGACTTGCTTGCATACTGGTTTGACTTACTTTATCCTTTAATTTATATGTTTTATTCCTTGACTATTGGTTAGTATTACACTAAATCACATATCTTTATGACCTCAATACAAATTTAGTTGTTACTCGAATTTCTGCGTAAACAATAATATCGTACAATAAATCGGCTTTTCTCTGAATCCCGTGCATAACTAAAGTTTAATGCACTAGATTGCCCTTTAATATTTTATGTATGGATGCACGCTTCCATATGTTTCATTTTAGCTAAATTGTAAAAATTATACGTTTTCTAATACAGTTTTTATATAAATAATCTTAGATCTCTCTCATCTCTTTTAAATACTTTTGAGTCATCACATGATTATACTTGCAAATTAGTATAATTGGAGGTCGACTAAAGTATCAATAAACTTTAGTCACTTTATCATCTATGTGTGATTATTGCGCTTCTTTTTCTTCAGATGTGCTCAACAACAACAACAACATACCCAGTAAATTCCACTAGTGGGGTCTGGGGAGAGTAGAGTGTACTCTGACCTTACCCCTACCCCGAAAAGGGCAGAGAGGCTGTTTCTAGGAGACTCTCGGCTCAATAGGGAAAGCAATAATACCAGAAAAGAAATAAGAGAAAAGACATGTAACAATAAAAGATACTAGAACGAAAATAACCACAACAGATAAGTGAAAGGACAATAACACAAAACTATGCAAAACACCAATGTGAATACAACAAAGACCGCTAACAAACCTAACAAAACTCTAACAGACTACCCGGTGCAAAGAGGGAAGAACTATCGACTAACCCCTAGCCTACCACCCTAATGCTCGACCTCCACGTGTTCCTATCAAGAGCCATGTCTTGGGAAATCTAAAGTCGTGCCATGTCCTGCCTGATCACCTCGCCCTAGTACTTTCTAGGCCGCCCTCTGCTTCTTCTCATACCTACCAATGTCAACCACTCACACCTCCTAACCGGAGCATCTAGGCTTCTCCTACACACGTGTCCGGGCCATCTAAGCTGCACTTCCCGCATCTTGTCGTCCACGAAGCCACATCTTCTCTCTGCCGAATATCTTTATTCCGAATCTTATCCAGCCTAGTGTGCCCACACATCCATCTCAACATCCTCATTTCTGCTACTTTCATCTTCTGGATATATGAATTCTTGATTGTCCAACACTCCGCTCCATAAAACATGTCCGGTCTCACCGCCGCTTTATAGAGCTTACCTTTGAGTTTCGGTGGCACATTCTTGTCACATAGGACTCCAGACGCTAACCTCTATTTCATCCACCCCACTCCTATACGGTGCGTAACATCCTTATCGATCTTCCCATCTCCTTAGATAATTTACACTAAATACTTAAAACTTTCTCTCTTGGGGATGACCTGTGAGTCAAGCCTAACTTCCCCATCCGTATGGCCAGTCACGTTGCTGAATTTACATTCTACATATTATGTCTTAGTCCTACCTAACTTGAAACCTATAGAATCTAGAGTCTGCCTCCATACCTCTAATCTCCCATTAACATTGCCTCGCATCTCATCAATTAGAACTTTATCATCAGCGAACAACATACACCATGGTACCTCTCCTTGGATATGGTATGTCAGTGCGTCCATCGCCAGAGAAAATAAGAACGGTTGAGCGCATATCCTTGGTGTAATCCCATAACCACTAAAAAAGGCTCTGAGTCGCCTCCCACAGTCCTAACCCGGGTTATAGCTCCATCATACATATCCTTTTGTCGCCCTAATGTAGAACACCGACACACCTTTCACCTCCAAACACCTCCAAAGGACGTCCCTAGGCACCTTGTCATATGCCTTCTCTAGGTCAATAAACACCATATGCAAATCCCTCTTCCTATCCCTGTATAGTTCCACCAACCTCCTAATAAGGTGGATAGCTTCCTTCGTAGACCGACCCGACATGAACCCGAATTGGTTTTCCAATATAGACATCGCCCTCCTTATCCTCATTTATACTACCCTCTCCCACACTTTCATGGTATGACTTAGTAACTTCATACCCCTATAGTTGTTACAATTCTAGATATCCCATTTGTTCTTGTACACCGGAACCATTGTACTCTACCTCCACTCATCATGTATCCTCTTTTTCTTGAAGATGACATTAAACAACCTAGTTAGCCACTCCAAGCCTGCCCTATCCACATATCTCCAAAACTCTACTGGAATCTCGTCAGTTCCGGTCGCTTTTCCCCGACTCATCTTACCTATTGCACCCATTACCTCCTCAACCTTAAAGTGCCTACAATACTAAAAGTCACGGTGACTCTCGAAGTGCCCCAATTTCATGAACATGATGTTTCCATTCCCCTCTTTATTTAGAAGTCTATGAAAGTACGACTTCCATATTTGCCTAATCTTAGCCTCTTCTATCAATACTCTACCGTCCTCGTCTTTGATACACCTCACTTGATCCAGTTCGCGAGCCTTCTTCTCTCTCGCTTTAGCCAATCGAAATAACTTCTTATCCCCACCTTTGCCCCACCAGTTCCTCATAAAGCTGACCAAAAGCAGCAGTCTTAGCCTCTGTGACCGTTACTTTTGCCTCCTTCCTAGCCTCCTTATATCTTTCTCTGTTCGCTCTCCTTTGATCCTCGCTGGAGATCTCTGCTAACATAATGTACGCCTTTTTATTGGCTTCTACTTTACCTTGGACCACTTAATTCCACCACCAGTCTCCTTGGTGCCCGCTATAATAGCCTTTCGAAACTCCCAACAACTCTCTTGGTGCCTCCCTTATATAGTCCGTCGTCGCCGTCCACATAGTGCTAGCGTCCTCACCACTCTTTCAAGCACCTATATTTGTCAGCCACCCCTCTAACTCTTGCGGATTATCCTTAGACAAAGCTCCCCACCTGATCCTCGACGGACCCCGTACAAACCTCTTCTTCTTCATCAAAATATCGACGTCAATCACTAGGAGCCTATGTTGAGTTGTGAGGTTCTCACTCGGGATCACCTTGCAATCCTGACACAACCCCTATCACGCCTCCTGAAGAGGAGATAGTCAATTTGAGTCTTAGCCACCATACTCCTAAAAGTAACCAAATGTTCCTCCCTCTTTGGAAACATAGAGTTCACGATCACCAATTCAAAAGCTCTAGAAAAATCCAATAGTGAGGTACCACCCCCGTTCCTATCACCAAAGCCGAAACCACCATGCATCTCACCATAGCCACCAACAGACGACCCAATATGACCATTGAAATCCCCTCCTATGAATAGCTTCTCCGTCGGCAGAATACCCCGCACCACTTCATCCATCGCCTCCCAGAAGCGCCTTTTTACCTCCTCGTCTAAGCCCGTATGCGGCGCATCGGCGCTAATGACATTTAGAGTGCTCTCTCCAACTAATACCTTAATCACCATCAATCTGTCACTCACCCGTTTTACCTCAACCACCGACTATCTGAGCTCTCTGTCCACCAAAATGCCCACTCCGTTCTTGCCCTTCACAACTCCGGAGAACCACAATTTCTACATTCCTCGCCTTCGATCCTACCCACCTAGTCTCTTGCACACACGCTATATTGACCCTCCTCTTCTGTAGAATCTTCACCAGCTCTATAGACTTACCCGTCAACGTCCCTATATTCCACGACTCAACTCTCAACCTACGGGCTACCTTGTTCCCTTTACCCCTTTTGGGCCCCGACCCACCCCCCGTCCCTTGCCCTACCCTCTCTCCACTATTCGACCCTCCCTTTTTGAGGACATGACTCTACTCTGCCATTACAAACCACAGTCTCTATACCTAAGAAGGTCTAAAAATGAAACGGAGAAAAAAAACACACAAAGCAACAAAGGGAGAAAAATGTAACTATGCCTAGACTAATATAAATGCAGATGAGCAGGCAAGGCATAAAACAAGCAAAGCCTAGATACAAGCTGAAATGTAACGTAACTAGATCAAGTAAAAGACAGCGATGCAACTAATAGCGGATAAATACAAAAACAAGCAGAAGGAAATACAATAATCAAAGATAAATGGTAACAAACAGAATAATACCAACTAGTAAACAAAGTAAGAACGATAGAACATTGAGTCTTAACGAGTACCGAGAGAGGTGTTGTCCACAACAACAATGGGTGCCGAGAGAGGTGTCGCCCCAGGGCTGTCGAACAATCGTCGCCGTGAAAAATCCCTGCTGCCGCTGCTGGGTCTAGGAATCCGACAAGTAGTACCAAAGAGGAGGTATAGTGGCGTCCAAGTTGCCGTCGTCGCTAGTCTAGGGTAATGACGAGAAGATAGAAAGACGAAGAGAAAAAGGGCAAGATAAAGAGAACAAGGGAAGAAAGAAGAAGAAGGAACGAGAAAGATAAAGAGAATAGAGGGGAAGGAAGAAGAAGCTGAAACAGAAAACCTGGAAAGCTATAGAGGTAGAGATGGAATCCGATTGGGAGAAATCAGAGGAGAGAGGATCGGGAAAAAGAAACAAAAGAAGAGAGTAGGGAAAAGAAAGAGGCGAACCTTCAAATGTGCTCGTTTTTTTATTTTATCTAAGGTTAGTGATTGAACATCCAGCTTAAAATCTTTTGTACTCTTCTGGATGTTTCTTCATATATCTTTTCAAAATAACTTTTGATTAACTCCCTCGTCACTTTTGTACATTAGTGCGATATCATTTGCAGTGCATGCACCATGAAACCTCAGCGCGTGTTATTGTTGGTTAGTTCTTCATAAGTGACGTTGGGGAAAGAATTAAAGTAAATCCTAATCTATGGAGGATCGGACAAGTAAATAAAATTTGACAATTGTAACCTACTACCCTTTTATTGAGCTCTATGCTAAACAAGTACACTTGGTATAATCTTACGGTTATAAGAAACTCCTATATAGTTGCTTCCACTCCCCTCACTTAGGAAGTTAAAAAGGGTGAAAATCATTTACACTCCCCAACTTTGTATTAAATATCAAACTCCCCCCTCAACTTTGAATAATAACCATTCTTCCCCCTTTATTCTACACAATACTTTTTTTGCCCTTGAATTTTCAATTTCATCCTCAATTCAATATTTTTTTATTATATGATATTTTTATGGTATTAGCTATAACTTAAATTATGTAATATTTAGTATAAATTATAATTAGAGTTCATTTAATTATAAGTAGAATAAGTAATCAGAGTTTATTTAAATTATCTTATCTTTATGATTGTTATTTTAATGTAATGCATATTAAATATATATTTAAGTTATATTTTCTTAGCGACGAAGCTAGAAATTCATATAAGAGGATAGAAAAACACCCCAATTTTTTTTTTAAAATTTCGGATTGAACTTGTGAGCTAAGATAACTTGGGGTGTTTTTCATAGCTCACAATTTCAACCCGAAATAATTAAAAAAATTGGGGTATTTTTCAATCCTCTTATATGAATTTCTAGAAATATAGCTTAAATATATATTTAATATGAATTACATTAAAATAATAATCGTAAAGATAAGGTAATTTTAATTGGTTGACTCTAATTATTTGTTCTACTTATAGTTTAAATGAACTCTAATTACATTTTATAATAGGTGTTAGATAATTTATTTTATAGCTAAAATCATAAAAAAGAATATAGTATAATAAAAAAGTATTGAATTGAGGAGGAAATTAAAAATTCAAGGGCAAAAAAGATATTGTGTAGAATAAAGAGGGGAGAATGATTATTGTTCAAAGTTGAGGGGGAGTTTAATTTTTAACACAAAGTTGGATAGGGGAAATGATTTTCACCCAGTTAAAAAAAGGATCCGCTCTTTTTTTTTCTTTCCCTTTATCTATTTATTATTTCCTACTTTTATGGACACCACAATTTCTTGTTATTGATCCTATCTCGAAACCAAATACACTCAATAGAGACTAGAAGATCTGAGATTTAAATTCACACTTCAATTTTACTTTTTGGGTTAGTGTTGTAAAAGAAGAAAAAAAAGAAGTAAATAGTAAATATAAAAAACATGGCATCCCTGGACAAATTGAACCGTTGCCAGGTGAAATTGGATAAAGGGCAGAAATCCAAAGCTACTAATCAAGGATCAAGATCGATTAGTCGCGAATTTACTTAATAATTGTACACACCCGGCCAGTCGTTTCATGAGTTACCGCTCTGTTTCTCCATTTCCGCTTCTTATTGTCTTGTTCAGTTGTAGTATGTGTTATCGAGTTGGTTGGCTCGGGTTCGGAGAGGTTATGGAAAAGTTTAATACAGTTAGTCACTTTTGAATAAACTTAAGTTCGAAAAGTCAACCAGATGTTGACTTATGTGAAAAAGGGCTCGAATGTGAATTCTGATAGTTCAGATAGCTTCAGGAAGTGATTTGGAACTTAGGAAGGTGATCAGAACGTATTTTGGAGGTTCGGAGTAGATTTAGGCTTGAATTGACGAAATTGGAATTTTGGCATTTTCCGATTGATAGGTGAGATTTTGATATAGGGTTCAGAATGGAATTCCGGAAGTTGGAGTATATCGGATGAGTCATTTGTGACGTATGTGCAAAATTTTAAGTCATTCGGACGAGATCTGATAGTCTTTTTGATCGAAAGCGGAATTTGGAAGATTTTGGAATTCTTAGGCTTGAATACGATGCAAATTTGGTGTTTTAATGTTTTTTTAGTGTTTTGAAGGTTGGAACAAGTTTGAATGATCTTATGGGATATGTTGGCGTGTTTGGTTGAGGTCCCGAGAGCCTCGGGTGAGTTTCAGGTGGTTGAACGGACCATTTCATGTTGGATGAAATTTCAGAAAAATAGCTGTCTGTGTTGCAGGTTTTTGACCTTCGCATTCGCGAAGGATTAGGATGTGAGGCAGTGGAATTGGCCTTAGCATTCGCGAAGGTGGTCCCGTGTTCACAAAGGGCTGAGGCTCGTGGTCATCGCATTCGCGAGGGTTTAGCCGCGTTCGCGTAGAGGAAAGGTGAGAAGCTGGGTCCAGGTCGATTTGTTCTTCGTGTTCGCGGGTGCGGAGTCACGTTTGCGAGGAATTTGGAAGCTAAACCTTCGTGTTCGCTTATAGTGAGCCGCGATCGCAATGAAGGGAAATTTGTCAACATAAGTTTGTGATTCGCGAACGCGAGGCGTTGACCGCATTCACGAAGAAGAGATTTTAAGTGTTGGGTAGAATGTTTTAAAAGGCTATATCCGCAATTTTGGGTCTATGTTCCACCATTGTTTGGCGATTTTTGAGGTTTTTGAGGAGGATTGAAGAGGGAATCAAGGGAAAACACTTGGAGGTAGAATTTATGGACTTAATACTCAATCCTAATGTGATTTCTACGTAATTAATCATGAAATTTGTGGAATTTAAGCTTAAACTGGAAGTTAGGGCTTGGAAATTGGAGACCTAAATCTAGGGATTTGAGGAATCATTTGTGGTCGGATTTTGATGTATTTGATATGTATGAACATGTGAGAGTGTAAGGATTCTAGTTTTGTAACTTTTATCGGAATCCGAGACGTGGGACCGGGGGTCGGGTTTGTCCAATTTCAGAATTTGTGGTGTAGATTGGTTATTTTCGAGTGGGCTTTGTTCCCTTAGCATATTTTGATGGTATAAATCTGTTTTTGGATAGATTTTGGAGCATCAGGAGGCCGATTCGAGAGGCAAAGGCATCACTGGCTAGAGTTTGGACCGAATAGAGGTAAGTAATGATTCTAAATGCTTTTGTGAGGGTATGAAACCCCAGATTTTACATTGTTGGCTACTTTGAGGTGATACACACGCTAGATGATGAGTGTGGGGTCGTGCACCGTTGAGGATTATGAATTAGTTTGTCTTGTATGATTGTTTAACCACGTATTTGATTGAAACTATTTGTTATCATCATATTTTGGGTTGAATGCCATATTTGGGCCTCGGCCAACTATTTTGGACCCTTAGGGGATTTTTGTTACTATTCCTCACGGTTTTGACTTCGTATTTTGTACTCAGTCATGCTATATTCTACCGTTTTAACAATTCAGCCATCTTTACTCGTTGTTTGTATTTTAAATGATATTTTGGACTGAGCGTCATGTTCTACTGTTGCCCGAGTGTCTTGTGAGATTCTAACTGAGTAAGGCCGAGGGCCTATGTTGTGAGGATACTATGGGATCGGGCTGTATGTCACAATATTATTATACTGATTCATGAGTATGAGGGTGAGGAACTGAGTTGTTACACCACGAGGTTGCTTGATATGAAGCCTAGAGCCTAATTAATTATTCCATAAGATGACTTGTTCTTGCGCTAGGGTCATAAGGGGCCCCTCCTAGAGTCTGTAAACCCCCAGTGAACGTGGGTACCCAGTGTGAGATATGCTATAGCCTGAGGGGCTGATGTTGTTCCATGTTATTGCCCAAGGGGCTGATGCGAGTGATTGTGAAATAGCTCGGGGGCTGATTCTGTTGGTATTTTGCCCGAAGGGCTGATTTATGTATCTATCTTTTAACCCTGTTTTCATTCACTCGTTTAAACTACTAAAAGATGTTTTAAAAAAGGTTTTTACTAAACTAAGGTGTATCACGAGCTTTTACTGTTTTATTGCATTGCTCTGGTTTTATACTTCCTCGTTGTAGCATTTTGCTGTGTTTTACGTGGTTTCTTATCGCTCAGCTGCCTTTACTTTTATTACTTACCAAGTTGGCGTACTCACATTACTGCATGCACCCTGTGTGCAGATTTAGGAGTCTCAGGCCAAGCTAGCGAGGAATGATTTTCTTGCACCACAGGCTTATTCGGAGTTGACTAGGTAGTTTCTGGCGTTTGCAATCCAGTGCTTTTCCTTCCTATATTTAGTTTTTTCCTTGTAATAGCTTTGTACTAGACTGTGTAGTCATTTTCATACTCTTAGACAGATGTTTAGATGCTTATGACTGGTGACACCTAGATATCGGGTTGTGTTGTTTCTGCAATTGTTCTATTTCACTCTTTATTTTGGGATTTATAGTTTAGTTATGAATTAAAATCAATATTATAACTATCTTAAATGGTTTGAGAGTTTTTGTCGGCTGGCCTTGTTTCACGAGAGGCGCTATCACGACCGAGTTCAGTTTGGGGTCGTGACAAGTTGGTATCAGAGCCTAGGTTACATAGGTCTCACGAGTCATGAGTAGTTTTAGTAAAGTTTCGCGGATCGGTACATAGATGTCTGTATTTATCCTTGGGAGGCTACAAAACCTTTAGGAAAACTTCATATTCTTGAAATTCTTGTTGTACGAATCTGTTGATCCGAGTACTAAACTTCTGTTATTCTATTCTCTTATAGATGGTGAGTACACGTGCTACCAGTGAGGATGGACGACCACAAGTACCACCAGTTGGGGCCACTAGAGGTCGAGGATGAGGTCGAGGCCGTAGTAGGGGCAGGAGTGTAGCCCGTACAATAGATAGGGCAGTACCTGCAGATCCACCAGACCCCCCAGTTCAGGATCAGGTCTGATCCGTGGATGCTGCAGCAGCACCAGCTGAGGAACTTGCGCTGCGTATTGTAGTTCTAGGTCTTCAGGCGGCCCTAACTCAGATTCTATCAGTATGCACTGGCCTAGCTCAGGCGTCTCAGTTACTACAGTCGCAGCTACTTCTTAGGCCAGGGGAGGCACTACCACTCCTGCCGCGCGGACACCTGAGTAGGTCATGTAGGGACGTCAGACACCGAGGGCACCTCATACCTAGCCGGTTGCAGCTGTTCAGGACTTTGTAGCTAATGCCATGCTAGAGGACAGGCAGCATAGGTTAGAGAGGTTTGGTAGACTTCAGCCTCCAACTTTCAGAGGTACTGAGGGCGAGGATGCCCAGGGTTTCTTGGACAAGTGTTAGAGGATTCTCCGTACATCGGGTATTCTGGACACCAGCAGGGTCGCATTTTCTACTTTATAGTTTTCTGGAGCTACCTTCACTTGGTGGGAGGCTTATGAGAGGCGTAGGCTTCTTGGTACAACACCCCTTACCTGACAGCAGTTCTCCCTTCTCTTTTTGGAGAAGTAAGTGCCACAGTCTCGTAGAGAGGAGCTGCGTAGGCAGTTGGAATGGTTAGGTTAGGGAGATATGACTGTGATGCAGTATGATATGAGGTTCTCGGAGTTAGCTCGTCATGTTATTTAGTTAGTTCCTACAGAGAGAGAGAGAGAGAGGATTCGAAGGTTTTTCGATGGCCTCACGTATCAGCTTGGGATTCTCACGACCAGGGAGAGGGTGTCTGATGCTACTTTTGATGAGGTTGTTGACATTGCTCGCGAGATTGAGTCAGTTCGTCGCCAAGAATGAGATGAGAGAGAGGCCAAGAGGCCTCGGGGATTTAATAGTTATGGTGGAGCTTCTTCAAGAGGTCAATTTCAGCACAGTAGAGGTCGTCCATTCAGACATGCTCAGTCAGCTCGCCTAGGTTATCGTGGGGTATCATCGGGTCATGGTTCTCTTAGTTTTAATCAGGGACATTCATCACTCAATGCCTTTCAAGCCCAGAGTTCATACCGTGCTCCATCAGTTTAGGGCTCTTCTATGCCAGGTTCATCTTCTAGTCATTCTGGTGCTAGGGGTTCCCTTCTGTCCCCGTCTCCACCACCCGGGAGTTGCTATGAGTGTGGAGAGTTTGGTTATATGTGGAGGCGGTGTCCTCATCGGGGTTCAACTCAACAGAGGAGTCAGCCATCAGCTTCAGTGCTAGTTACTTCACCACCACCCACCAAGCCAGCTAAGGATGGAGGTCAGTCAGCTAGGGGTCGCCGTAGAGGGGGAGGTCGATCAGGTCATGGGCAGGCCCATTTCTATGCACTTCCAGCTAGACCCGATGCTGTTGCTTCAGATGTTATGAATACAAGTATCTCAGTCTGCCACAGAGACGCCTCTGTGTTATTTGATCCTATTTCAACTTTTTCATATGTGTCATCATACTTTGCTCGTTATTTGGATACGCCCCGTGAGTCTCTTATTTCATCTGTTCGTGTATCTATTTGAGTGGGTGATACTATTGTTGTAGACCGTGTGTACCGGTCGTGTCTGCTGACTATTGGGGGTCTGGAGGCCCGAGTGGACCTATTATTGCTTTGTATAGTGGACTTTGATATGATATTGGGCATGGATTGGCTATCTTCATGTCGTGCTATTTTGGACTGTCATGATAAGACAATGACATTGGCTATGCCGGGTGTGCCATGAATTGAGTGGCGAGGTTTGACTTATTTTGTCCCCAGTATGATGATTTCGTTCTTGAAGGCCCAGCGGATGGTTGGAAATGGTTGTCTTTCATATTTAGCCTTTGTGAGGGATGTCAGTGCAGAGACTCCTAGTATTGATTTTCTTCCTATTATGAGGGATTTTCCCAATATGTTTCCTGCAGACCTACCCGGAGCCGCACAACATTTCATGCAGACCGCACTGGACTCACCGCATCCACGCTCGATATTGTACGATTCGCAAAGAACGAGTTCAGAGACTTGAAGATTTGGAGCTTAATGCAAATGCTATCCGCGATCCTATTTTGTGTGGACCACAACAGAAGCCACCACGGCCGCAGTGCATTTTGTGCAGCCCGCAGTGGCCTAGTTCAGAGAGAAGAGTTTGTAGCCAAGAAGCTTCATTGCGGCCGCACTCAATTTTGTGCGGTCCACACTACCCCATAAGGGGTATTTTTGTCCAAAAAATTTGGCCTAGTATAAATAGTTTCTTTTCTCATTTTTAGGTCATGAGTTATAATTTAACGCTCAACTACGCTCATGAACAATGCTCCTTACCTATTTTGAGTAATTTTAGAGTAGTTTTATCATTGAATCTTTAAGTAGTAGTGTGTATTAAATATTATGGGATTCTCTTGATCTATTTATCAGTTTTATTCTATTATCATGAGTAGCTAGCCCATTAGCTAGGGTTGTGGCTAAAACCTAGTGTGGGTATTTGATGGGTCTTGTGTTTTAAGGCTTAAATATCTATGGGTCTTTGATATTTGGACTAATTTATGGTTTCAATGATTAATTAGTGGTTGCAAATATTAATTTGTGCCTATTTGACTTGGGTTCTTCTTGAGAAATAGAACTTGAGTCTATGAAAATTAGTCCAACAAGGAATCGGGGCGTATTCAAGAGATTGATAGCCCCAATTAAAGGGTTAAACCTAGAGATAGTAATACCCGACTTGAACCTAAATTGCTTGCACAAATTATCATACCCAATTGGTCTTGAGAAAGTCAATTAGGGCAAAATCGCTCAAACTACCGAGAGGTATAGAGTGAGAAGTATCGTGCATTGGTGATATCATAATCCCCAGCATGACAATCTTTCCTTAGACTCGAGAACCCGTCAAGTGTCCACCTAGGAGAAAGTCACTTCCCTAGTGCCTTCTTAACTATTTACACAACCTTCAAGTATTTCACTCTTAGCTTAATTTAGCATCTCATTAGCATTAAATTAGAAGTGATCAAAATACTAATGATGATTGGTAGAGTAATTAAGTGTAATTACGCATCTCTAACTTAGATAGAAACACAATTCCCATTTCAAGCTCCCTATGGAAATCGATTCCGACCTTATCGGGCAAAAGTTGCTTTCACCACTCTCGCTACTTTGTAGTAGTGCAGGGTTGGCTCCGATCACCTTTTGACACTGTTGTCGTGGAGCTAATGGTTCTAACTACTTTTGTGTACTGTTCTTATTTGCTTCTTCCTTACTTATAACTATGGATTATGATGAATTTTACACTCCTTCTTGCTTAAGTTTTGATTAGAAATACGTACAAAATAGTCCCAAAGGCACACAAGTTGTGCTTGATTGCAGGTTTGATCATCAAGGTGACAAGGTGTCAAAAACCAGCTCAAAAAGGAGTAAAACTTGCACAATTACCAAGACAAGACCAAGATCAATCAAACATGGCCAATGCGGCCACACACCATTCTGCCAGCAAGAAAGAGGTTTTGAGAGTACTCATCTCAAGCAGAAAAGCAAGCGGCTGCACTCCATTCTGTGCGGTTCAAAATAAAGAGATTCCGAAAATGCTCAATTACAGGCAGCCAAGTGATGCAACCACACTCAATTCTGTACGGTCCGCATTGATTTCATTGTGGCTGTACTCGGTTCTGTGTGGTCCGCAAAACTCAACTTCAGAGAGTTTTCAAATGGAAAGATTATTGCCAATGCGGTCCGCGTTCCATTTTGTGCGGACCTCAACAGGAGCGACCGCGGCCGCGATGCATTTTGTGTGGTCCGCGGTGGTCATGTCCAGAAAGCAAGAATTTTTAGCTAAGAGCCTTAGTGCAACCACACTCGATTTTGTGCGGTTTGCACTAGCCCCGCATGGGTATTTTTGTCTAGAATTTTAGGCCTAATATAAATTGTTTATTTTTTCATTTTAAGGTTATCAGTTAAATTTTACAGCAGAGATGCACTCATGAATAGGTTTTTCTTGCCATTTGGAGTAATTTTACAATTGTTCTACCATTGAATCTTCATGTTTTAATTAGTAATTTAATTTCAAGGTTTTATCTTCATCTATTTCTTTGTTTTCATCTACAATTATAAGTAGCTAGACCCACTAGCTAGGGTTGTAGCTCAACCCTAGTGTGGGTAATTGATGGGTCTTGTATTATGATGCTTGATTGTCTATGGGTATTTGGTATTTGGGCCAATTTAGGGTTTTAATGTTGAATTTGTGGTTGCAAACACTAGTTTATGCCTAGCAGACTTTGGCTCTTCTTGAGAAAGAGAGCCTAAGTCCATGAAATTGGTCCAACAAGAAATTGGGGCGTATTCAATAGATTGATAGCCTCAATTAAAGGGTTAAACCTAGAGATAGTAATACCTGACTTGAACCTTGATTTCTTGCACAAATTCGCATACCCAATTGGTCTTGAGAAAGTCAATTCGGGTAAAATCGCTCGAGCTACCAAGATGTATAGAGTGAGTAGAATCATGCAATGGTTATATCATACTCCCCAAAAATGACAATCTAGCTTTAGACTCGAGAATTCGTCAATTAGGCACCTAGGGGAATGCCTTTTATCTATTTGAACAACTTGCAATAGTTTAACCGTAGCTTTACTTGGTATAATTTAGCATTGTAATATTATAAAATTACAATTAAATTCAAAACCAAAAATGTTTAGAAGTGTAATTAGGAACAAATACAGAACTCGACTTTAGATAGAAACTCAACTCCAATATCTAGCTCCCTATGGAAATTCATCCCGACCTCATCGGGTAAAAGATGCTTCTACCTCTCTTGCTAGTCAATAGTAGTATATGGTTGGCCTCGGTCACTTTTTGGTGCCGTTGCCGGGGAGCTAACGGTATTGGCTATCTAACTAAATAGTTTTATCTATTGTTCTTCTTTACTTCTGCATTAGTAATATGTGAGTGTCACATCTTCAGGTACAAAAATGACAACAAACAACAATGATCCTCTTGGATATTGATGATAATGGAGAGGATGAGGTGCCCTTTATACCTCAATGACAATGGAGAGGCCTCCAGGCCAATGCTAATGAAAATATTCCAGAACCTCCTCTGCCACCTCCAAGAGTGGCTCCTCGAGTGCTCCGAAACCAAGGCTACGCAAGTGCAATTGTTTGACCCCATCCGGGTGGGGAATTTACAAATTACTAATGTGATGTTGACATTTCTGGAGCAGCGTGGTTATTTCACGGGTGCCACCAATCAAAATGCTTACAAACATCTCAAGGGGTTCGTGGGTACCTGTTGGGGGAGCTAGAAAACAAATGTGTCCGAGGATGCACTTCGGTTGAGACACTTCCCATTCTCACTTAGAGGGAAGGCATTAGATTTTCTTGAGAGACTTCCCAACCATTCCATCACTACTTCGAATGAGTTGGCAGGCAAGTTCATTGCAAAGCTCTTCTAACCGAGGCATATGGCAGCATCGCGAGATGAGATCTTAGATTTCAAGCAGAGCCCACCGAACAGTTGCATGAGATTAGGAAAGATATAGAACCATGGTGAAGGAATGCCCCAACAATGATATGACAGAGAATATGTTGCAACAAACTTTCTACCAGGGCATCAACACAACAAATCAAAGCATAGTGAACCAACTTGCTGGGGGTAATTCCATGAAGTTGACTACTGATGAAACTTGTGCCATTCTTGACGAGATGGCTGACAAGTCCTCCACTTGGCAAAGTAGAGCCAATGTGCCCCAGGGTGACCCCTATAGTCACTCATCTGCATAAAGAATTACATGATCATGGGCAGGCGATAGCCGAGTTGACAAAAACCATAAACCAACTAGCAAAGGCCCAATTACAACAAGTTCAAAATCCTCACCAAGTGAATACCATGGAGTGTGTTTACACGCTAGTGAACCAAAGAAGACAAAGAGGTCAACAAAACCAAGGGAGTTTGGATCAATTTGACAATAATTGCGGTAGAATCCAAGATGATGGTTATGATGTGCTGAATGAAGAGGTACAATATGTGAATAATTATCAAATCCAAAGAGGAAATTCTTCCAACCAACATCAACAATGGATATCCCAGGGCAATTAGGGGAATCAATAACAAGGAACAAACAATTGGAATAATCAACAACAAGGGAACAAAAATTGGGGAAACAATAATCAAAATCCAAATTGGGGAAATCAAAACAACAATCGGAGCAATCAGGGTAACTGGGGCAACAACAACTACAATGGTGGATGGAAGAATAACCAGGGAAATCAGGGGCAAGACTTTCAAAGGCCCCCAATGTACCAACAACCGAGCAATCCACCACCTTTTCCATCCCAAGGTCCAAGTTCTTCAAATAATGAAATGGGGAGAATTGAAATGATGTTTGAACAGATGATGAAAAAGAATGCTAAATCTGATGCGCAATTGGCTTCTCACAACACTTCAATTAGAAATTTGGAGGTTCAGCTAGGCCAAATCTCATAGTCCTTGAATACTCGCCCTAAGGGGGCTCTACCAAGTGATATGGTGGTTAACCCAAAGGGTGGGAACAATGATGTTATGGCAGTAACTACTAGGAGTGGACGAGGTGGTGATGTGAATGCATCCAAACAAAAGAAAGTTTTGGGTGATGAAGTTCCTGTGATGATTGAGAAGCTGGTTGATGAAAATGTGACTGAAGAAGTGAGGATAAATATTAATGATGCCGAGTGGAAACACAAAATGACGTGAACCCGTCTAGGGAACACGTAATAGAAATGTCAAAGCCGGTTGCACCAAAAGCTAAGGAACCCTTGCCTAGGCTACCTCCACCTTATCATCAGAGGCTAGCCAAGCAGAAAAATAAGAATAAATTCAAAAAGTTCATTGACATGATGAAGAACTTATCCATATGATCTCTAGTTGAATGAAGCTTACATTGGCGGTGACTCACATAAGGGGCAAGCATATGGTATTTAGAGACAGACTTGTAACTTTTTTCTTGAGAGAGATGAGTGTATTTCCATTAACCTTGTTCTGAGTGATAATATCTTAAAGGTGAGATTTTCTTAGGGACAGTCAAGGATATGTGAGTTTGGGTTCCACAATGACCAAAGTAATAGAATGAGTTTCTCTGATGTGTTGAGTCAACTCTTAATGGTCCTGTGTCATGCTAAATCCATGATGTTTAAAAGACTGAATGTTGTTAATAACTCATTTGAATTGAGGACAATTGTTAGTCCCGATTGAGGCTAGATGAGGTCACTTTAGGTTGGCTGATTTTTTCTTGGATTAACTCTTAAATGGTGGGTCTTATTTTGTTTGCTTGAGGACAAGCAAAATCTTAAGTTTGGCGGAGTTGATAACTAGGGATTATGATGCATTTTACACTCCTTCCTGCTTATGTTTTGATTAAAAATTTGTACAATACAGTCCCGCAGGCTCACAAGTTGTGCTTGATTGTAGGTTAGATCATCAAGGTGACAAAGTGTCAAAAACTAGCTCAAAAAGGAGTGAAACTTGCACAAGTATCAAGAAAAGACCAAGGAAGAGGTTCAGAGAGTACTCATCTCAGGCAGAAAAGCAATGCGACCGCATTCCATTCTGTGCGGTCCGCAATAAAGAGATTTAGAGAATGCCTAATTCCAGGCAGCCAAGTGATGCGACCGCACTTAATTCTATGCGGTCCGCATTGACTTCATTGCGGACACACTCGGTTCTATGCGGTCCGTAGAGCTCAACTTTTGAGAGTTGTCAAGTGGGAGGAGTATTGACAATGCGGTCCGCATTCCATTTTGCGAGGACCGCAATAGGATCCACCGCGACAGCAGGAATTTTTAGCTAAGAGCCTTAGTGCAGACGCACTCGATTTTGTGGGGTACGCACTAGCCCCGCATGGGTATTTTGTCCAAATTTTTTGGCCTAGTATAATAAGTTTCTTTTCCCATTTTAGGTTATCAGTAATATTCTACAGTTGAGCTGCGCTCGTGAATAGAGTTTTTTGGCTATTTAAAGTTATTTTACAATAGTTTTACCATTGAAACCTCAAGTTTTAATTAGTAATTTAATTTTATGGGTTTATCTTCATCTATTTCTTTGTTTTCATCTACAATTATGAGTAGCTAGACCCATTAGCTAGGGTTGTGGCTCAACCCTAGTGTACGTAATTGATGGGTCTTGTGTTTTGATGCTTGATTGTCTGTGTGTGTTTGGTATTTGGGCTAATTTAGGGTTTTAATGTTGAATTAGTGGTTGCAAACACTAGTTTATGCCTAGTAGACTTTGGCTCTTCTTAAGAAAGAAAGCCTAAGTTCATGAAATTTGTCCGATAAGGAATTGGGGCGTATTCAAAAGATTGATGGCCCTAATTAAAGGGTTATACCTAGAGATTGTAATACCCGACTTGGATCTTGATTGCTTGCCCGAATTTGCATACCTAATTGGTCTTGAGAAAGTCATTTCGGGCAAAATCACTCGAGCTACCGAGAGGTATAGAGTGAGTAGAATCGTTCAATGGTTATATCATACTCCCCAAATATGACAATCTAGTTTTAGACTCAAGAATATGTCAATTAACCACCTAGGGGAAAGTCACTATCCTAGTGCCGTTTATCTATTTGAACAACTTGCAATAGTTTAACCGTAGAATTGTAGTATTATAAAGTTAGAATTAAATTCAAAACCAAAAATGTTAAGAAGAGCAATTAGGAATAAATACACAACTCGACATTAAATAGAAACTCGACTCCAATATCTAGCTCCCTACGAAAATGGATCCCTACTTCATCGGGTAAAAGTTGTTTCGACCTCTCTTGCTACTCAATAGTAGTACAGGGTTGGCCTCGATCACTTACTAATTTGTGTGTGTCACAACTTCAGGTACAAAATGGCAGCAAACAACATTGACCCTCTTAAAAATGTGATTGCGGGGGTGGAGGTAGATGATGTCGGAGATGATGAGGTGCCTCTTGTACCTCAAGTATAACGGAGAGGTCGCGAGGCCAATGCGAATGATAATATTCCAGACCCTCCTCTGCCACCTCCAAGAGAACCACTGCTATGCTAGTGCAATTGTCCCACTCCGAATTCGGGCGGGAAATTTTCAAATTACTAATGTGATGCTGACGTTGTTGGAGCAGCGTAGGTATTTCTCGGGTGCCCCACTTAGAATGCTTACAAATATCTCAAGAGTTTCGTGGATACCTGTTGGAGGAGCAAGAAAACTAATGTGTCGGAAGATGTACTTCGATTGAGACTATTCCCTTTCTCACAAAGCGGGAAGGCATTGAATTGGCTTAAGCGACTTCCCAACCATTCCATCACTACTTTGGATAAGTTGGCGTATAAGTTCATTGCAAAGTTTTTCTCACCAGGGCACATGGCAACATTAAGGGATGGGATTTTAGCTTTCAAGGAGGAGCCTGCCAAACCATTACATGAGATTTGGGAGAGATATAGAACCATGGTAAAGGAAAGCCCAAACAATGATATGACTGAGGCAATGATGCAAAAGACTTTCTACCGGGGCATCAACACCACCAATCAATCCATAGTGAACCAACTTGATGGGGGTAATTTCGTGAAGCTAACTTATAATGAGGCTTGTGCTATTCTTAACGAGATGGCTGACACGTCCTCCGCTTGGCAAAGTCGAGCCAATGTAACATAGGGTGATCCCACGGTCATTCACTTGCATAAAGAGCTACATGATCATGGGAAGGCTATATCAGAGCTGACAGCAACAATGAACCAGCTAGCAAAGGCATAGTTACAGTAGGTTCAAAACCTACGCCAAGTAAATGCCATGGAGGGTGTCAACATGCTAGTGAACAAAAGAAGACAAAGAGGTCAACAAAACTAAGGGAGTTCGGATCAATTTGACAATGATTGTGGTGGATTACAAGATGATAGTTATGATGGGAAGTACAAAGAAGTGCAATATGTGAACAATTATCAGATTCAAAGGGGAATTTCTTCTAACCAACAATGGACACCCCAAGGCAATTGGGGCAATCAACAACAATAAGGGAATAGTAATTGAGAAAACAACAACCAGAATTCCAACTGGGGCAATCAGAAGAATAATTAGGGTAATTGGAATGGCAACAACAACTGGGGTAGTAACAACAATCAGGGGGTTGGAACAATGGCAATCAAGGAAACTGGGGGAAAGTCTTTCAAAGGCCCCCAATGTATCAACAACCGAACAATCCACCCCCATTTCTATCCGAAGGTCCTAGTCCTTCCAACAATGAAATAGGGAGAATTGAAAGGATGTTTGAACAAATGATGCAAAAGAATGCGGATTCTGATGCTTAGTTGGCTTCCCACAATATTTCAATTAGGAGTTTGGAGGTTCAAAAATGCCAAATCTCACAGTCCTTTAATACTCGCCCAAATAGGGCTCTACCAAGTGACACGGTAGTTAACCCAAAGGGTGGGAACAAGCATGTTATGGCGGTAATTACAAAAGAGTGGACGAGGCGGTGATGTGAATGACTCAAAACAAAAGAAATTTTTTAGTGATGAAGTTGATTTGCAAGAAGAAGAAGTTCCTTTGGTGGTCGAAAATGTGATTGATGAGAACGTGAATGAAGATGTGAGGATTGATATTCAAGATGCAGAGGTGGAGACTTAAATGACGTGGACCCATGAAGGGAACACATAATAGACATGTCAGAACCGGTTGTGCCTAAAGCTAAGGCTCATTTGCCAAGTCCACCTCCACCTTATCCTCAAAGGCTCGCGATGCATAAAAATGAGAATCAGTTTAAAAAGTTTATTGACATGATGAATAGCTTATCCATTAATGTGCCTTTGGTAGATGATGTAGAACAAATGTCGGGTTATGCTAAATTCATGAAGGACTTGGTGACAAAGAAAAGATCCATAGATTGCGAAACTATCAAGATGATCTACCAAGTTAGTGCAGTTGTGCACTCAATGACCCCAAAGCTAGAAGATCTCAGTGCTTTCACCATTCCTTGCTAAGGCTCTATGTGATTTGGGGGCAAGTATCAACTTGATGCCCTACTCAGTTTTTAAGACTCTGGGTATTGGGCAACCAAGAACAATTTCCATGAGATTGCAAATGGCGGATAGAACTATGAAGAGACCATTGGGTATTATTGATGATGTTCTTGTCCGGGTGGACAAATTTATCTTGCCAGCTAATTTTGTGATCTTGAATTGTGAGGTAAATTATGAGGTTCCAATCATCTTGGGAAGACCTTTCCTTGCTACTAGGAAGGCCTTAGTAGATGTGGTAGCACGGGGACTCACCTTCCGGGTGGGTGATGAGAAAGTGGTCTTTCATGTGCGCAAGTCAATGAAGCATCCCAACAGTTTTGAGGTGTTCTCTTTTGTGGACCTTGTCACGGCAGTGATAGTTGATGATACTAGTGTAGTCATCAATGTGGAGGACCCTCTAGAGGCAGTTTTGTTGAATCTTGATGTAAATGAGGATGAGGGCCAAGTGGAGTGCGTGAATGCTTTACATAGAATGGGCTCTTATTCATATAAGTTTAGGAAACTCTCTTTGGATCTTGAAGATAGAAAGACTCATCAAACAAAGCCTTCAATCGAGGAACCTCCGGTGTTGGAGTTGAAGTCGTTGCTTCCACACCTCAGGTATGAGTTCTTATGCCCTAGTTCAACTTTGCCAGTTACTCTTTGCTCTTGTCTTACTAACATGCAGGTTGATGCCACATTGGCGGTGCTTGAAAAGCGGAAGAAGGCAATTGGATGGACCTTAGCTGATATTTGGGGGGATAAGCCTCGCATTCTATATTCACAAAATTATTATGGAAGATGATGCAAAGCCCTCCTTGGAACATCAACGAAGGTTGAACGAGGCAATACAAGAAGTTATGAAAAAGGATGTGATCAAGTGCTTGGATGATGGGGTTGTGTACCCCATCTTTGATAGATCTTGGACTTCGCGGGTGCAATGTGTACCAAAGAATGGTGGCATGACCGTGGTTGCAAATTTGCAAAATGAGTTGATTCCTAGCAGGACTGTCATCGGGTGGAGGGTATGCATAGACTACCACAAGTTGAATAAAGTGACTTACAAGGATCACTTTCCTTTGCCTTTTCTTGATTAGATGTTAGATCGACTCGCTGGGCATGCCTTCTACTATTTCTTGGATGGGTACTCTGGATCCAACCAAATCTTGATTGCTCCGGAAGATCAGGAGAAGACCACATTCACATGTCCATGTGGAACCACTGCCTTTTCTAGGATGCCTTTTAGGTTGTGTAACGCACCGGCTACATTTCAACGCTGTATGATGGCCATTTGAGTGATATGGGGGAAGATATTTTGGAGGTGTTCATGGATGACTTTAATGTTGTGGGCGATTCATTTGATTAATGTTTGAAAAATCTTGATAGAGTGTTGGCCCGTTGTGAAGAAACCAATCTAGTTCTTAATTGGGAGAAATGCCACTTCATGGTGGAATAGGGCATAGTTCTTTGGCATAAAATTTCAAAGCATGGTACAAAGGTGAACAAAGCAAAAATTGATGTGATTTCAAGGCTCCCTCCCCTACCTCTGTGAAGGGAGTTAGAAGTTTTCTTTAGCATGCGCGATTCTACCGTTGATTTATCAAAGAGTTTTGGAAGGTAGTGAATCCCCTATGCAAGCTATCGGAAAAATATGCCAAGTTGGTGTTCGATGAGAAATGTATGCAAGACTTTGAACTTCTCAAGTACAAGTTGACCACCACTCCAATTATCACCGCACCCAATTGGAACTTGCCTTTTGAGCTTATGTGTGATGTGAGCGATGTTGCGGTTGGGGCGATTTTGGGTCAAAGATTGAACAAAATGTTTCATCCGGTGTACTATGCGAGCAAGACAATGGATGATGCTCAAGTGAACTTCACGGTGACCGAGAAAGAGCTTTTGGCTATTGTGTTCGTGATGGAGAAATTTTGGCCGTATCTCATGGGTGCCAAGGTCATAGTCCATACAGATCATACTGCACTCCGGTACTTGATGACGAAGAAAGATTCCAAATCTAGACTGATGCAATGGGTGGTGTTACTTCAAGAGTTTCACTTGGAGATTGTGGATCAGAAGGGTAGTGAAAACCAAGTGGCACACCACTTGTCCCTCTTGGAGGAAGAGGGGAGGCCTCGTGATGGTATAGAAATAGATGATTCATTTCTCGACGAACAACTCCTTTCGATATTGATGAAATGGCATGCCATGGTTTGCGGACGTTGCTAATTTCCTTGTGACTAGTATAATCCCGTGTGAGCTATCTTATAACCAAAGGAAGAAGCTAAAATGGGATAGTTTGGATTTCTATTGGGATGAGTCATACTTAGTCAATATTTGCACGGATGGCGTGATTCGAAGGTGTGTCTCGGAGTAGGAGCAATTGAGTATCTTAGAGGTTTGTCATTCCTCTCCCTATGGTGGCCATCATGGCGGGGCAATAATGGCTTCAAAAGTTCTTAGTTTTGGGTTTTATTGGTCACCTTTTTACAAAGATGCAAGTGAACTTGTGAAGAGGTACGACGAATGTCAAAGAGCAGGTGGAATTTTGAAGAAAGATGGGATGTCTCTCAATACCGTTCTTGAAGTTGATAGTTTTGATGTATGGGCCATTGATTTTATGGGCCCGTTTGTTAGATCGTGTGGGAACACATACATTCTTGTGGAAGTTGACTATTTTTCAAAGTGAATTGAAGTCGTGGCTTTACCCAATAATGAGGCTCGGAGTTTTTTTGCATTTCTCAAGAAAAGCAATTTTTACAAGGTTTGGCACTCCTCGTGTAGTCATAAGTGATGAGGGGTCTCATTTTTATAATAGAACTTTTGACATTTTGCTTGCAAAGTATGGTGCCAATCATAAAGTTTCTACTCCGTATCATCCTCAGTCGAGTGGACAGGTTGAAGTCTTAAATAGGGAAATCAAGAGTGTATTGTCAAAGATGGTCAATGCAAATAGGATCGATTGGTCAAAAAAGTTGGATGATGCTCTATGGGCTTATAGGACTGCTTACAAGGCTCCGATTGGTATGTCTCCGTACCACTTGGTGTTTGGAAAAGATTTCCATCTACCAGTTAAGTTAGAGCACAAGGACATGTCGGCCTTGAGGAAGCTGAATTTTGAATGGGATGTGGCAGCAAATCTTCATGTGGAGCAGCTTAATGAACTTGATGAATTTCGATTCCATGCCTACTCCTGTTCGTCCTTGTACAAGAACAAGATGTAGTACCTTCATGATAAATATGATCGTGGCAAGGAGTTCAAAGTGGGTGATTTGGTTCTCTTGTTCAACTCTCGGTTACATCTATTTCCGGGAAAGCTTAAGTCAAAATGGAGTGGACCTTTTGAAGTGGTGTTTGTGACTCCGTTTGGTGCGCTTGACTTGAAGAACAAAAATGGGAAAGTTTTCAGAGTTAATGGGCACAGGGTCAAGCACTACCTCGGCAAGATTTATGATAGCCATGTGGTGGAGCTGCTCCATCTAAAGTGATTTGATGCTAACCTGCATCGCAACGCGACGTTAAATTAGGTGCATCTTGGGAGGCAACCCATGTGTCTTTCTTTTTGTTTTTCATTGATTCGCTTCTTAGTGTAGGATTTATATTTGAATTGACTGGTTGTGAGATGTTGTAGGATTGATTTGATGCAGTGCAGGAACATATTTGGAAAAATGATCACTCTCAGAAGTTTGCAATGCGGACCGCACTTCATTTTGTGCGGTCGCAAAGGCCCTAGTGTGGGGGCACAAATTCAATGCGGACCGCAAAGTTTATTAATACAAATGAAGAGTCTCTAAAGTTTACAACCGCGTCCGCAATGTATTTTGTGTGGTCCGCGGTGGACCATTGGGCCGCATTGCATTTCTTGCAGTCCGCAGTGGACCATTGGGTCACATTGCATTTCTTGGAGTCCGTAGTGGACTTCTCCCCAGTGCCATTGGTTTCTGACACCGTAGACTGCGGTGCCATTTTTTGCGGTCCGCGGTGGGTAGGTGAGATGGGCCCCAGGTCCTTTTTCTATAAATAGAACCTGAGGCCCTCAGTTTGAATTTTTCGACCCTCTGCTCTTAAAAGCTTAAAAATATTGTTCATCACTCATTATTGCGTGAATTTAACTGCGAAGGCTCATTAATAAGTTTGCATCTCACATCTGGTAACTTTAATTCTTTCTTAGTTATTTAATTTTTTTATTTATTTTAATTTTAATTTTTCTTAGCTTTTCTTCCTTTTCTTCCCGTTTTTCTTTCAATTTCGTAGCATATGTTTGTTTAATGATGTGTAAATTAGGCCTAGTTAGTTAAAAACAGTGATTCAGCACTTAGGGGATCAAGAATAGATGAAAAATGGTATTAAAATGTAAAAACCTTGAACCATAGGTTGGTATTGCTAATGGGTACTCACCGCGGACCACGGTGGATTTTGTGCGGCCTATGGTGTTTGTGTGCAGTCCGCAATGCTATTTTGTGCGGACCACAGTGCTAAAAGTTCTGAAACCTGATCCGCGACCGCAATGGATTTTGTCAGGTCCGCGGTGCATAGCTTTAGAGAGTGAGTAGTTTTAACACCACCTCAATGCAGACCGTAATGCATTTAGTGCGGTCCATGGTAGTTTCTTTTCGGATGCACTTCATTTTGTGCCGTCCGCAATTTGCAACTTCTGAATGTTTGCAATTTTTCTGCAATGCTTCACTAACTCTGTTGATACTAACAAGCATAAACTGTATTCTCTTGCAGATAATGGTGAAATCACGAGGCAAAAGTGATAAGCAAAAAGGCAAAGGAGAGTCCTCCCTGGGTAGGGGACGAGGCATGATAAGGTTGACCCTGCAATCCCAGCAAAATATCAAAAACACCAAGAGGCTCATAAAAGTTGTTGATAGAGCTATTGACAAACCCCGGGAGTGAATATGAGCCTTCCCGGGAGTCATCTAATTCAGAATCCCTGCTGGAGTATGTTTCTGACTGGCCGGAGAGGAACATATTGAGGGATAAACCTCCGGTCTCTCCTACTGCCCAAGCATCAATGCGCATATCTTCTAAGTCATCTGAAGGCTCAGCTTTAGGTAGTGATAATAAATTTTCCACCTCATCTACAACTTTACTATCCGGGGAGTGTCTTGTAGAAGAAGAATGAGAAAAAGTAAGAGGGGGCGAGCCCCAAGTGGGAGGAGTAGACAGAACTAGGAACTCGAAGGCATGGCAAGATAGATATGTAAGTGAGGTGGCCTACCACAAATTTAGAGAATGGTGGCTCGAGAGGAAGTTGATACCTGAACAGAAATTCAATATGGATGACCTCTTGCCGCACAACCCCAATATGCTGAGACAGTTCAGAGCGAGAGATGGTTGGGAATATTTCATAGGCCATGTGGGGGATGAAAATGAGCACTTAGTGAAGGAGTTTTACATGAATGTTGTCCATATCAAAAAGGGCACCACAGTGCCCAAAGTGTGGAACTTGAAGGTGAAATTTGATGGCAAAACAATAAATTAATGCTTGGGCTTCCTGGAGGAGGATGAGTCACTATACTTATAAAAGATGGCATCAGGTGAGGCTGCTCATCCTTGGTTGGCAGAGTACTTGGCAATCCTAGGTACCACCCCAGATTGGCTGACTGTGGAAGTGAAAATTCTGAGGAGGACATTGAACATTGAGGCAAAAGGGCAGGAAATATTTGTTTGTAGCAAGCTAGACCCCACCACTCACGACAACTCCCTTCCTATTTCCCAGGCTATGTTGGTGGCCTCAATCATGGTGGGGTACCATATCAACGTCAGGGATGTGATGTTGAGGGTGATTACAAGGGTGGTGAATGAAAATGACAGATTTTGCCCCTTCCCGAATTTCCTGACCATGTATTTTAAAGATCAAGAGGTAGAGAAGAGAGCATTTGATATGTAAGTGAAAAAAAAGGCACCGTTCTCCTGGTACAACACAAAGGGTCCTGACAACCCCAAGGTCCCTAAGGGCGAAACGACTACTTCAACTGGCCAGTCTTAAGAGCCAGTAGTAGAAGTGGCTCCTACTCAGCCTCCCTCAGCCACACCATATATAGCCCTAGGACTTCCACGATTGCAGCCCAATATATCCCTTCCTCAGTAGCATATCCCTTGACTGCCCACTGCTTGAGCCAGACACTTGTCAGTATTAAGAACTAGATGCAAACAGCCACTTCCAAGTTGTCTGTACTTTCTACTATGGTGGCAACCCATTCTGCAACTCCTTCACCTCAGGTCCCATAGTCTGTGGAGGACACTCTCAAGGAGCATCTGAACAACCAGAAAAAGCTCCTAAAGAACCAGAAATTGATTATGGATGTTGTTGATTTGCATGGAAAGGCATTAAAGGCGCTTTCTAGGGAGGCAAAGAAAATTAGAAAGACTTGTGCTTCCAAGGAGTCACTGAAGGAGCTAAGGGTGAGGTAGATAGGTTGAAGGTGGATCACTTGCCTCTGGATTTGTTTTTGCATGACCCGGCTCCAGTAGCCCAGCCCCAACCAGAGTAGGAGATAGAGAGGCCACCCAAGAGGAGGAGGGTGATTCCCTGTACTGACGATTCTTTCATAGAGTTGGAGGACCCGTAGGGAGGTTCCTCTAGTCAATCCCAGATTCCAGTATAGGCTTGGGACATAGTCCAGGCCCAGGTCCCAGTGGAGACACAGAGTACAGGGAGCCAGTCACAGGTTCCCGAGCAGACCGAGGACCTAAAGACCTAGACGCAAGATCCTATGCAGACGGAGGGCCATCAGGGAGTGTCTTTTTCCTCTCTTTCTTATTTTGTGCTTATTTTGGTTAGTTGGCATTGAGGACAATGCCAACTTTCATTTGACGGGGTAGCCTTATTTAGATGAATGTATATATTACATTATTTTTTCTTTATGCTTTCTTTTTACCTTTGGTTTGTACATTATTTTATCATTTTAGTGCACTTTTCGTACATTTTACTTTTTGTCTGTATATAAAGTGACATTCTACTGTATATATTCATTCCCCCTATTGTATATTTGACTAAATCCCCCTTTGTATATATTCATTTTACTTTCCACATTTTTCGTTTCATAGCTTCTTATTTTATTTTCGTAGCTTCTTGTTTTGAGTTTTTGCGTGCAATAAGCCTTTGGTTTTCTTAATGCCACAGTTCTTTCCAAAGGTGGAGTTTGTGTGAACCGGATGGCTCTTCCCGATGATGGATGGCATGACAACCTTCTTAAGGGTTTGAGTCTATTTTCTTTTTGCTTTTCATGTAAATAGTAGCTAGTTGGTAATGGTGCATCAGGAAAAGCTTAACTTGGCCTAACACATTTTCCATTGACCCTATGGTCAAAAATAAATTGTTGTGTATAGGATGGAGAAAGTAGTGACCTTGAGAATCTTGTGTTGATCGATAATCATCAAGTGGTTTTTCGGGATCATTGTGTTGCTCAAATCTTAGTTAAGTGATTTTGGGACCCCGACTCTGTCTCTTTAGCAATCCCGTAGCTTGTGTGGTGAGAATTTGAATTACAAGTCCAAGTCCCAAGCCATTAGTCTAAAATTTTCCCTAAATGTTTGTCTAGGCAAAATCCTAAGTGTAGTTGGACATGAAATTTTATTATAGGTTTTCCTTGATCTGAATGATATTTTGAATACTTTCATAGCCTACCAATAATTATATCCCTAGTCATCCCTTTTGAGCCTTAGGCCTTTTGCTTTCAAAAACCACGATACAAGCCATTACCCATTCTAAAAAGACCCTCTCTTTGCACCCGATCTCTACTTAGCACAAGGAAAAAGTAAAAGTTTGGGGGGGGGGGGGACGAGGAATACAACAAAGTGGTAAAAGGTACCAAATGAAGAAAAGGAAAGGCAATAAAAAAGAAAGAAAATCAAAAGGACAAAAAGAATGATCAATGTAGAAAATAATGAAGGGATTCAATAAAAGTAAAAAGATGAAAGGTGTGGAAAGTTGAGAAAGGAGAAAAAGTTTGAAATAAACAAGAAAGAGTGACAGTGTGTTACTCTAACCCTTTAGAAAGAATCAAATGACTTAAAAAGTCAAGTGAATGTGTGCCAAAATGAAGCAAATGAAGTGCCAAAGGGAAGATGGAACTTACTTAGACCAAACATTTCCTACCCTAACCAAAAATCCTTCACTAAATTTTCATAAAAGACCTATATGATCTTAAGTTGAACGAAGCTTACATTAGTGGATACTCACATAAGGGGCATGCTTATGGTACTTAGAGCCGGACTTATGACTTTTCTTTGAGAGAGATGAGTGTATTTCCATTATCCTCGTTCAGAGTGCTATAATCCTAGAGGAGAGGTTTGCTTAGGGAGAGTTGAGGATGTGTGAGTTTCGGTTCCACAATGACCAAAGTAATAGAATGAGTTTCTTTGATGTTTTGAGTCAACCCTTGATGCTCTTGTGTCTTACTTAATCTATGGTTCTTAAAAGAGTGAGTGATTCTTAATGATTCATTTGAATTGAGGGAAATTGTTAGTCCTAATTGATGCTAGATGAGATCACTTTAGGTCAGCTGAATGTTTTTGGATTTACTCTTAAAGGAATGGGTCTTATTTTGTTTGCTTGAGGACAAGCAAAAGCTTAAGTTTGGGGGAGTTGATAACTAGGGATTATGATGCATTTTACACTCTTTCATACTATAGTTTTGATTAAAAATGTGTACAAAATAGTCCCAAAGGCTTACATATTGTACTTGTTTGTAGAGTTTGGTCAACAAGGTGAAAATTAGTCAACATCAGCTCAAAAATGAGTGAAACATGCACAAGTACCAAGAACAAGTCCAAGCATAGTGCAACAGGTCTACTGCGACCGTACTCCATTTAGTGTGATCCACAGTAATGAGGTTTAGAGAGGTGCCTATTTCAGAAAATCAAGCATTGTGACATCACACCATTTCATGAGGACCACAGTGGACTCACCGCATCCACAATCGATATTGTGCGGTCTGCAAAGAAGATGTTTAGAGAGTTGAAGATTTGGAGCTTAATGCCAATGCGATCGATGATCCTATTTTGTGTAGACTGCAATAGAAGCCACCAAGGACGTAGTGCATTTTGTGCAGCCCACGGTGGCCAAGTTCAGAGAGCAGCGTTTGTAGTCAAGAAGCCTCATTATGGCCGCACTCGATTTTGTACGGTGCGCACTACCCCCGTAGGGTATTTTGGTCCAGAAAATTTGGACTAGTACAAATAGTTTCTTTTCCAATTTTTAAGTCATGAGTTGTAATTTCGCTCAGCTACGCTTGTGAACAGTGTTTCTTACCTATTTTGAGTAATTTTACAGTAGTTTTATCATTGAATCTTCAAGTATTAGTTTATAATTAAATATTATGGGATTCTCTTCATCTATTTATCAGTTTTATTCTATTATCATGAGTAGCAAGACCCATTAGCTAGGGTTGGGGTTCAACCCTAGTGTGGGTATTTGACGGGTCTTGTATTTTAAGGCTTAAATGTCTAGGGGTCTTTGATATTTGGACTAATTTATTGTTTCAATGTTTAATTAGTGGTTGAAAACACTAACTTGTGCCTATTTGGCTTGGGTTCTTCTTGAGAAAGAGAACTTGAGTCTAGGAAAATTAGACCAAGAAGGAATTGGGACGTATTCAAGAGATTGGTAGCCCCAATTAAAGGGTTAAACCTAGAGATAGTAATACCCAACTTGAACCTAAATTGCTTGCACAAATTATCATACCCAATTGGTCTTGAAAACGTCAATTAGGGCAAAATCGCTCAAACTACCGAGAGGTATAGAGTGAGAAGTATCGTGCATTGGTTATATCATAATCCCCAACATGACAATCATCCCTTAGACTCGAGAACCCATCAAGTGTCTACCTAGGAGACAACCTTCAATTATTTCACTCTTAGTTTAATTTAGCATCTCATTAACATTAAATTAGAAGTGATCAAAAGACCAACGATGAAACTTGGATAGAAACTCAATTCCCTTTCTAGGTCTCATTGGAAATCAGTCCCGACCTTCGCAGGTAAAAGCTGCTTCGACCACTCCCGCTACTTTGCAGTAGTGCAGGGTAACCTCCGATCAGTGGCCACTGTAGATGGGCTTTGGGAGTTGATTCTGAAGGAGGCCCATAACTCGCAGTATTCCATTCAGCCGGATGTTGCAAAGATTTATCAGGATCTGAGACAACATTATTGGTGGAGGAGAATAAAGAAGGACATTGTGGAATTTGTAGCTCGGTGTCTCAATTGTCAGTAGGTGGAATATGAGCATCAGACACCATGTGACTTGATTTAGTAGATGGATATTCTAGTGTGGAAGTGGGAGCGGCTCACTATGGACTTTGTAGTTGGGCTCCCACAGACTTTGAAGAAGTTCGATGCTATTTGGGTGATTGTTGATTGGCTGAACATGTTCGCACACTTCATTCCTGTTTGTACTACCTATTTTTCAGAGGGGTTGGCAGAGATCTATATCCGGGAGATTATTGGTTTTCATAGTGCCCCAGTTTCCATCATTTCAGATAGGGGCACTCAGTTTCCTTCACAGTTTTGGAGCTCTGTGCAGGGAGAGTTAGGTACTCAATTTGAGTTGAGAACAACTTTTCACCATCAAACAGACTGGCAGTCCGAGTGCACTATTCAGATGTTAGAGGACATGTTGAGCACTTGTGTCATTTATTTTGGAGGGCCATGGTATCAATTTCTACCGCTCGCAGAGTTTGCTTATAACAACAGTTACCAGCCGAGTATTCAGATGGCTATGTATAAGGTTTTGTATGATAGGCGGTGTAGATATCTAGTTGGTTGGTTTGAGCCGGGTAAGGCTAGTCTATTGGGTACAGACTTGGTGCAGGATGTTTTAGCCAATGTGAAGGTGATTCAGAGAGGCTTCGTACAGTGCAGTCGAGACAAAAGAATTATGCTATTAGTGTTGCAGGTTTTTGACCTTCGTATTCGCAAAGGGTTAGGACATGAGGAAGTAGAATTGGCCTTCGTGTTCGCGAAGGTGGTCCCGTATTTGCAAAGGGCTAAGGCTCGCTGTCTTCACAATCGTGAGGGTTTAGCCGCATTCGCGTTGAGGAAAGGTGAGCAGTTGGGTCCATGTCAATTTGTTCTTCGTGTTTACGGGTGGGCAGTCACATTCGCGATGAGTTGGGAAGCTAATCCTTCGCGTTAGCGTACAGTGAGTCACGATCGCGATGAAGGAAAAATTGGTTAACATAAGTTTGTGCTTCACGAATGTGAGGCATTAACTGCGTTCACGAAGAAGAGATTTTAAGTGCTGGGCAAAATGTTTTAAAATGCCATATCCGCAATTTGGGTCCAAGTTCCACCATTGTTGGGTGATTTTAGAGCTTTTTGAGGAGGATTGAAGAGTGAATCAAGGGGAAACACTTGGAGGTAATATTTATGGACTTAATACACAATGCTAATGTGATTTGTACCAAAATAATCATGGAATTTATGCTTAAATTGGAAGTTAGGGCTCGGAAATTGGAGACCCAAGTCTAGGCATTTGAGGGGTCATTTGTGGCCGGAATTTGATGTATTTGATATGTATGAACTCCTGAGACTGTAATGATTCTAGTTTTGTAATTTTTATCAGAATCTGAGACGTGGGCCGGGGGTCGGGTTTTACCAATTTCTGAATTTGTAATGTAAATTGGTTATTTTCCAGTGGGTTTGTTCCCTTAGCATATTTTGATAGTATAAATCTATTATTGGATAGATTTGGAGAATCCGGAGGCCGATTCGAGAGGCAATGGTATCGCTGGCTAGAGTTTCGATCGGATAGAGGTAAGTAATGATTGTAAATGCTGACTTGAGGGTATGAAACCCCGAGTTTCACTTCATTGTGCTATTTTGAGGTGACACACATGCTAGATGACGAGCGTGCGGTCGTGCACCATTGTGGATTGTGACTTAGTCCATCCCGTATGGTTGCTTAACCGCGTGTTTGATTGAAAAATATTTTTTATCATCATGTTTTGGGATATTTGGGCCTCGTTCCAACTGTTTTGGACCCTTAGGGGATTTTTACTACTATTCCTCACTGTTTTGACTTCGTATTTGTACTCAATCATGCTATATTCTACTATTTTCACAACTCAGCCATCTTTAATTATTTTTCATAATTTAAATGATATTTTGGACTGAGCATTATGTTTTACTATTCCCCGAGTTGCTTGTGAGATTCTCAATGAGTAAAGTCAAGGGCCTGTGTTGTAAGGATACAATGGGATTAGGCTATGTGCTGTAATAGTATTATACTGATTCATGAGTACGAGGCTGAGGGCTTGAGTTGTTACGACATGAGGTGGCTTGATATAAGGCTGAGAGACTGTTTGATTATGCCACGAGATGGCTTGTTATTGTGCTTGGGCGTAAAGGGCACCTCACCGAGTCTGTACACCCTTAGTGAGCGCGGGTACCCAATGTGAGATGTGCTATAGCCTGAGGGGATGATGTTGTTCCATGTTATTGCCTGATGGGCTGATTTTATTGGTATTTTTCCCTAGGGGCTGATTTATGTATCTATCTTTTCCCCTATTTACATTCACTCGTTTAAACTGCTAAAAGATGTTTTAAAAAGTTTTTTACAGAACTAAGGTGCATCCACGAGCTTTTACTATTTTATTGCATTGTTCTGGTTTTATACAGCCTCGTTGTAGCATTTTGCTATGTTTTACGTGTTTTCTTATCGCTCAGCTTCCTTTACTTTTATTACTTAGTGAGTTGGCATACTCACATTACTTTCTGCACCTTTTGTGCAGATTCGGGAGTCTCGGTCCACGGTAGCGATGGCTGATTTGCTTATGCTGCAGGCCTATTCGGAGTTGACTATGTAGCTGCTCGACGTTCGCAGCCCAGCGCTTCTCTTTCCTGTCTTTATATTTTTCCTTTTACTAGCGATGTATTAGACTGTATAGTCTATTTCATACTCTTAGATGGATGTTTAGATGCTCATAACTTGTGACACCCCGATGTCGGGTTGTGTTGTTTCCGCATTTGTTATATTTCACTCTTTATTTTGGGATTTATAGTTTAGTTATGACTTAAAATAAATTATTATAACTGTCTTAAATGGTTTGAGGGTTTGTGTCAGTTGGCCTTGTTTCACGAGAGACGTCATCACGACCGGGTCCGGTTTGGGGTCATGACAATAATAATCTATTAATTGTAAAGAAACACACACTTTTCATAGGGGAAGGATTTGAGAAAATCCAACGGCCTGAATAGCCATGTCTATTAGTGTAACGACCCGGCCGGTCATTTAATGTGTTACCACTCTGTTTTTGCCATCTTTGCTTCTTATTTTCTTATTCAGCTGTATTATGAGTTATCAGGTTGGTTGGTTCAGGGTCGTAGAGGTTTTGGTAAGTTTGAGACACATAGTCTCTTTTGAGTTAGCTTAAGTTAGAAAAGTCAACCGAATGTTGACTTGTGTGAAAAAGGGCTCGGATGTGAATTTCGATGGTTTGGATATCTTTGGAAGATGATTTGGGACTTAGGATTGTGATTAGAACATATTTTGGAGGTCCATGGTAGATTTAGGTTTGAATTAGAAAAAATGGGGTTTTGGCATTTTCCGATTGATAGATCTGATTTTGATATAGGGGTCAGAATGGAATCCCGGGAGTTGAAGTACATTTGTTGTAACATTTGAGATGTGTCTGTAAAATTTTAGGTCATTCGGATGTGGTTTGATAGACTTTTTGATCAAAAGCGAAATTCGAAAGATTTTTGGAACATTAGGATGGAATCCGATGTGATTTGGTTGATTCAATGGTATTTGAGGTGTTTTGAAGATTGGTATAAGTTCTGATAGTGGTATATTTGTGCTTTTGGTTGAGGTCTTGAGGGCCTCGGGGTAATTTCAGATGGTTGACGGGAGGTTTTGAGATAGGTTTGGCAGCTGAAGTTTTTCCGTTACTATCATAACCACACATACGACTAGGGGACTGTAGGTGTGGGCTCGCAGAAGAGCCCAGACGGTCGCAGATGCGGAACTGGCCATGTGGGGCTGGAACCGCAGAAGCGGCGGTAGCGCAGGTGCGGCTTCTTGATCGCAGATGCGGAATGTGGGTCTTAAGTGAAAATCACAGATGCGGTGGTTTAGACCGCAAAAGCGGGAAATGACTACAGGTGCAGAATCGGGGTCGAAAAACACAGTCAACTTAGAAGAAAGAGATAGAGAGAGAGATATTATTGCTTATTGGAGAAGTAAAGCAACATTCGTTCCTTACAAGGTGGGGTGAGTCCCCCTTATATAGGCGAGGGGACTTGGTAAAGTATGCATATATTATTTACAATAGTAGAAAGATGGGATGGCCTATTGCACGTCATCTCAGTAGGTTACAGATAGATCGGCCCTGTCAGGTGTAGCCATGTGCTTCGGAGACATCTTCCCTTGTGTTTCAGAGACATCTTCTCTCACCCTGACCTCGGGCCCTACTTCATTTGATTCGGACCTCAATGAACATAGAGGACGAGAACTCGATCCTGGCCTTCCATCCTTGGGGTCTCGAGGAAGGCTTCTAAAATTGTCTTGATAGCGAAAATCAAGTCTTTTAATTTTTACTATGTACAAATAGTCTCCATGTTTCTCATGACGAAGTGATGGGAAATGATTCTGACACTCGACTCCTCGAGCTCTTTTTGGCAACACTATAATGGTGATTCAAATCGGGGCGCAATCTTTCATAACCGATGGTGTGTCTCATAGATCCCTACTCAATGCCTGTCGCTTCCTCTCCTCGAGGCAAAAGTGCTACCGTCGGTTTGTTTTTTCAAGAAGGTAGTAATTACACCCGTCGATCAATCTTTCAGAGCACCGATGACTATGTTGTTTCCCCCTATAAATAAGGGCGTTTTGTGGCATTAAATCTTTCATCTCAACCCTTCTGCTGGTATATTTTGCTTGTTCCTTCCCATCACCTTCTTTTGCCTTTGATTATCATTATGACAGAAGTTTTCTATCCCGAGGCTGTTTGGAGGGGATCTTTCGGGCCGCGTCGAAGCCTTCTATCGGGGTCTATCTTCATCGAACGTAAACATGTACGTTGGCTGCTGCTGCTACCATCGGTTCGAGATGCCGATGGATAGAGAATTGGTTTCTTCTTTGCTTAGATGGCTGTTCAGATTATGCACCGTTGTTCACTCTTCTACCAGGGCCTGGTGTGGCACTTCATTCCTAGGGCTCTTATTTCCCAAAGGATAAAGTGGAACCACAGGCTATTGAGATGGGGGCCCGCCGAATCTTCAAGCTTTGGCTTTTACGGGCCATGTCTCTTTTCTCTGCCTCCTTCGTATCCCCTTCTTTTACTTCCCTGCATCTTCCCAGATGGAGATCTCTTAGGGGATCAAGCTGGGAAACTATGGGAGGTGGAGGTCGACGGAGTCAACCTCGAGGATATGTGTTTAAGGGTGGGGAGCCCGGGTATGCTGATACCGGAGATGAACTCTTGAGGGTGGACCGGGCACCTAGGTTTCACCACATGAACATCCTTTCGCTCCTCAGATTTAGGCCTAGATTCTTGTAAGCCTTTGTACCTTGTGTGTAATGACCCTCCGGCGCTTTGTAATCGAACGCTGTGACCCCTCGGGTGTTTTTGTACTTTGTAAACTTCATAAATGAGAAATGAACTTTATTGACTTCTACTTTCAAATTCTCTATCTCCTTATGCTTTCATGCCCATTCAGGCTCTTCAAATGCATTCCATTATGTTTTTGATTTCCGATATTAATTTTGGATATGAGCATTTGCTTTGATATTTTTCCGATTGATATGGGCTCATTCCGATCCCATTGTCGTCCCTCGGGACAACCTTGGGTCGATCTGATGGGCTGGTGGTCATAAGAGTCTCCCGATTTATTCGGAGATCACGCGTTGGGTTTTGCGGCCTCTGGGGGCACTGCTCCAGATGTAGGTCATCTTCGGGTACCCCGGAGATCCTATTGGTCTGGGCGTAGATGGTCCTTTTTGGGCCGTATGAGTTAGATTTTTGCTTCTCCTTTGGCGCTTATTTGCTTTCACGCCCTTCGGGGGTCTTAAATGCCTTCTACTACTATTGGGCCATTGTATCTTGCCGTGATAGCTTGTTTTGGTCCCCGGCTGATTGGCAAGGCTTTTTCCTGCTTTCTTTTTTGTTGTAATTTTGGCTTGATGCGGGACCGACCGGATAGGCTAGAGCTGTCGGGGCCCGCTGGTTCATTTAGAGATCTTGCATCAAATTTTGGGGCTTTCAGCAACAATACTCCGGATGAAGGTCATTCTTGGACGCCTCGGTGGGTCCTGTTGATTTTGATGTGGACAACTTTTTCAAAGAGTGGAAGGTTGGCTACCGTTCGAGGATTTTTCCTATGTGCAGGGCGCTTCTTCGGGGCTTCGTCAAGCTTTAGAGATCGGAGCTTCCTGGGTTTTCTCCTTCGAAGAAGGAATCACGATCTCGGGCGCGCGCTTCGCTTATGGCATTTGCACCATGCAGCTCATTGTGACCCTGCTTCTTGGCGGACGGAGATTCCAAATGTGAAATGCTGCCTGGAACATGGAGATAATTCTGTGGATCCTCGAGCTTGGTTGTCTGTTTGAGGATGTTTCTTAGGTCGGGTATTGATTCGTCGATTCGTACCGAGGCCATTAGTTTCCAGGAGCATACATCTGGTGGGTGACTTCGCTACTGCCTTTTGTATATAAGAGGTGTAGCTTTGGCCTCTTTGTGAGACTTCACTATTTTTGGGTAGCTGTTCTTTCGTCTCGACATAGGGCCCCCTATCTTTTAAAGTATGAAAAGCGTCTGTGCTTCTTCGCTTCACTTTGTTAGTTCTACTTCATTCTTGGGGACCACTTCAGACTCGTTAAGTCGAAGAACGGGGGATGTCGTTCTGGTGTTAGAGAGTCGAAGGGATTTGCTCTAGAGACAACGTCCTTGATGAGAGAGGAATACCTGGAGATGGCGAGGTAATACTGGGGGTGAAGCGAGGGGATCACATCGTGGGTGATTCCCCCTTGTGACGACATCGTGGACTCTGCTGATATGTTTTTGAGCGTGTACTTATATCTTTTTGCATTTGGCCATCTAGATAAGGTCGTGCTCGATTTTTGCGTGAAGTATCGGGTTACCTTGGTTAAAATTCATCTTTCGTTTTGGCAAACGTTGCTGATGATGAGATTTTTTGCGGAGAAGGTCAGACTTGAATTCATGCTTGACCATCTCATCAGGCTGTATCGGCTTTCCACCATCAAGGACTGCTAACCTTGAGGGATCTCTCGCCCACATCCTTCATTGTTAACGAGGATGAAGGTGGAGATCGAGGGTGGGCCTGTTGGTTTATCCGAGTAAGGACGACCTATGTCATCCTTGTGGAGTTTCTGCAGTTCTCCAAAGGGTGGAATTACGCACCTAAGTGAGGTGCTTTTCCATTCCTTCAATTTTTGTTCAAAGCGAAAATCATCCAATTAATAAATATTATTCCCTTTGTTGCAGGAACTTCGTGGGCGCCGGGCCATGTTCACGATTTGCCCGGCTGGGTTTGGAGGTTGGTGACCCATTCGTCTTGCGATGAACGCAGGTGGCGAGCTACGTCTTGTATCGGGTGGGGAGTGGACCACCAAGGTATGTGCGTATGTTGCTTCTTTTTTTCCTGTCGATATGTTCCTGAGGCGGCATTTTCCCATCTCATCTTCGCTGGACGCATTGTTTTTGCAGATATCGGGCGGTTTCTCGGGGCGAGGCTACATTTTAACAGAGAAGAGATGGAGTTGTCGGCTTCAGAGCTGAGAGAGGGAAGTAGCAAGAGGGTCCATGACCCATCATGCAAAGGAGCTTCCCTTCCCTTCTCTCTCCCCCCCCCCCCTGTTATTTCCCCAATTTGTCTTCTTTGCTTTTTATCCTCTCTTTTTATGAATGAATTTCAATTGTTTTAGTATAAAGTTTTTACTAAGCAATTTCCTTTCATATTGCACAATTGGTGTTTGAATTGAAATTGCCAATCCATAAATTATGAAGGTGTTTGATTCTCCACCATTGACAACAATTAAACAGCTTCAAAGCTTTGAATTCGAATTTAAGTTTTCAAAAATTATTATTTTGTTTGGATTGAGTGTTGTTGTAAACAATTGAGAACATTTTTTGGAGTTTATATCTCAATTTTAGGGTGTTTGGTGGAGATTAGACTTGATTTTAGCTGAATTTCATATTGAACCCCATCGAAGAACACATAACATACAATATGCTCTCCATGCGGACTGCAGTGACATGATTTAGTATTTTGCCCATAATTTTCCCTACAGATGTCCAAATTGTGATTTCTCTACATTTCTAGAAACTAGACACGAAAGGCTACAACTTACATTTTTGTGTCATCTCACAATTCCATGTAGATAAAAAAAATATAGGATTCCGAAGTCGTATCAGTGAACCTGTGCGGACCGCACAAAATCGAGTGCAGCCGCACAGCCCCCACCGCGGAAAGCACCAAAACCAATGTGGTCAGCACTAGCGTGTGATAAGTCGGGATTTTAATATGTTTTATGCCCCTAATTGACTATGATTTTGTTATAAATTACTACAAAATAGTCCCAAAATTCTCATAAGTTGTGCTTGATTGCAGGTTTGATCGACAAAGTGACAAATGTCAAAGATCGGATCAAAAGGAGTGAAACCTGCTCAAGTAACAAAGATTAAGTGAATTGAGGAAAAGAGGGCCTAGTGCAGACCGCACAAAAGTGAATGTGGTCGCGGTACTCATTACGCGGTCCGCAGTGGTGACTTCGCGGATGCACTACCTTTTTTTGCGGTCCGCGGAGCAGAGATTCATAGAGATGAAAACTTCCTAGGATTCCAGCCATGCGGTCCACGGTCAATAATGTGCGGACCACGCCAACTCCCTCCGCAGCCGCGGTAAACTTCCACGCGGTCCACGGTCCTCAAGTTTAGAGAAGCATAAATGTGAAGTCCAAGAGCCAGTGTGGCCGTCGTCCATTTTGTACGGCTCGCACTGACCCCGTAGGGGTATTTTTGTCTAGTTTTTCTAGCCTAGTATAAATAGAATATTTTACCATTTTTAGGTTAGTTTTTGTATTCCAGAGATAGCTGCGCTCATGAGACTCGATTTTGTAGCCATTTTTGGAACTTTTTCTTAATATTTACGATAGATTCTTGTATTTTCATTTAGCAATTAATTAATATGTTCAGTTCCTTCATCGATTTCTTCATTTTCTTTTTCAAGCATGAGTAGCTAAACCCATTAGCTAGGGTTATGGATCAACCCTAGTGTGGGTAATTGATGGTCCGGTGTTGCCATCTAGGGTTAGATTGATTATGGGTGTTTTCTATTTGGGTTGATTTTATGTTTTTAATTGAGAATTGATGGTTGAAAACACTAATTCAAGCTTTGTGGGTTTGACTCTTCTTAAGAAAGAGAGTTTATGACCCCAAAATTGACCCAACAAGGAATTGGAATGGACTCATGAGAAATGATATTCCCAATGAACGGGTTAAATCTCGAGAGAGTAATCACCCTACTTGAACCCTAGTTGCTTGATCTAATTGGCCTAGCCAATTGGTCTCGAGAGAGTCAAATGGGAAAAATCACCCTCTCTACCGAGAGGTGTGAGAGTGGGTACAATTGTGCAACGGTTATATCATAAGCCCCAAATATGTCAATCAATCCTTAGTAACATCTACCCGTCAATTAGCCACCTAGGTAGTGTCACGACCCTAGTGCCTTTCTTCCCATTAGATACAACTTTCACAATCATCTTGTAGCTTAATTTAGTTTCAATTTAGTAGTTTGAAAATCGTAGTTTATAATTGAAAAAACCAAAAATGAAAAGAAGATCACCTAAGACCACACACGCAACTCTATCCTAAGTAGATACCCGAATTCCCTTCTAGCTCCCTGAGGATTCGATCCCGACCCTCATATCGGGTAAAAACTATTGCGACCCTATTCTCCTACTTTTTAGTAGTGGGTAGTTGGCTACAATCACTTTTTAGCACCGTTGCCGGGGAGCTTACGATTTTTGGCTATCTAGTTAGTAGCTTTGTGTGTTGCTCTTCTTTACTTCTTATTTACTAATTTTGTTTGTGTCAATTACTCAGGTACAAATGGCTCTCAATGCTAATGACCCTCTTGGAAATGTGAATGCGGGGGAGGAGGTTGACGATCTTGATCACGAAGAGGTTCCTATATTACCTCAACCTCCATATAGAGGCCGTCAGGCCAATACAAATGACAATCACAATAGTCCATACCCTCTTCCGCCACCTCCAAGAGTGGCTCCAAGAGTCCTACCGAATCAAGGATATGCGAGTGCCATCATTCCTCCCCAAATCCGGGCGGGGAACTTTCAAATTACAAATGTCATGTTGACCTTGCTCGAGCAAAGATGGTATTTTACGGTCGCCTCCGATCAAATTGACTACAAGCACTTGAAGGGGTTCGGAGATACATGCTGGGGTAGTAAGCAAACAAACATGTCCGAGGATGTGTTGAGATTGAGGCTTTTCCTGTTTTCTCTTCGGGGTAAGGCGTTGGATTGGTTAGAAAGGCTCCCCAATCATTTTATCACCATATGGGATGAATTAGCGGACAAATATATTGCCAAGTTCTTTTCTCCAAGTCATATGGTGGCCCTTCGGGATGAAATCCTAGCCTTCAAGAAAGAGCCAACAGAACCTTTGCACAAGATATGGGAAAGATATAGAACAATGGTGAAGGAGTGCCCTAATAACAACATGACCGAAGCGATGATACAACAAACTTCTTATCGGGGCATCAACACCACGAATCAATGCATTGTGAACCAATTGGCTAGAGGGAACTTTATGAAACTTTCTTACCAAGAGGCGTATGATGTACTTGATGAAATGGCCGACACCTCTTAGGTATAGCAAAGCCGAGCAAATATGCCCAAAGGTGATCCCACGGTCACACATTTGCACAAGGAATTGCACGATCATGGCCAAGCTATTGCCGAGCTTATAACAACTATGAATCAATTGGCAAAGGCGCAATTTCAACAAGTCCAAAACTCGCGCCAAGTCGATGCAATGGAAGGTGTTTCTATGTTGAAAAGGAGGCAAAGAGGGAAACAACAACCTCAAGGTAATTGTGAGCAATTTGAAAACAACAATGATGGTGGTGGTTATTTGAATGAGTGCTATGAGGTAATTGTGAGCAATTTGACAACAACAATGATGGTGGTGGTTATTTGAATGAGTGCTATGATGATCAAAGTGAAGAAGTTCAATATGTCAATAAATACCAAGGAAATAGAGAAAATCAAGGGAATTAACAATGGCATCCCCAAGGAAATTGGGGCAATCTACAAGGCGGCGGTAATTGGAATAATAACAACCAACAACAAGGTGGTGGCAATTGGAACAACAACAATCAAGGCAGAAATTGGGGGAACAACAATTCGGGTAAGCAAGGGAATTGGAATGGAAATAACAACAATAATTGGAATAACAATAATGGTCAAGGTGGGTGGAATAACAATAGAAATCAAGGCAATTGGGGGCAAGGTTTTCAAAGTCCCCCGATGTATCAACAACCGAACAATCCACCCCCGTTTCAATATCAAGGGTCTGGTTATTCGGGTAATGATATGGGAAGAATAGAAATGATGTTCGAACAAATGATGAAGAAGTACCAAGACTCCGATGCTCAATTGGCTTCCCACAATACCTCTATTCAGAACTTGGATGTGCAATTAGGCCAAATTTCTGAATCATTGAATACTCGACCTAAGGGTGCTCTACCAAGTGACACAGTAGTGAACCCGAAGGGAGGTAACAATCATGTGATGGCTGTATGTGCATGCCTGGAAAGAAAATCAAGTTGTGGATGATGATGTTGGATTCCAAGAAGATGTAAGTCCTATGATAGTTGAAGATGTGGTTGAGACAAATATGAACAATGAAGTGAGGATAGATATTGGTGAGGACGAGGTGGAAACACAAGATGCCGTAAACCAGTCTAGGGAACACGTGATTGATATACCTGAGACGGTGGTGCCCAAAGACAAGGCACCTTTGCCTAGGCCACCTCCATCTTATCCTCAACGTTTAGCAAAGCAAAAGCGTGATAACCAATTCAAAAAGTTCATTGAAATGATGAAGAGTCTTGCAATCAATGTGCCTTTGGTGGAGGCACTTGAGCAAATGCCGGGGTATGCAAATTTTATGAAAGATTTGGTAACAAAGAAAAGGTCAATTGAGTGTGAAACAATTAAGATGACTCATCAAGTGAGTGCTATCGTGCATTCTATGGCCCCGAAACTTGAAGACCCTAGAGCGTTTACTATCCCTTGCACTATTGGTAGTGCGGATTTTGCCAAGGCCCTTTATGATTTGGGGGCTAGCATAAATTTGATGCCTTATTCGGTCTTCAAGACCTTGGGAATCAGACAACCTAGGCCAACCTCAATGAGACTTCAAATGGCAGATTGGTTGATGAAGCGGCCTTTGGGTATAATTGAAGACGTACTTGTCCGGGTGGAAAAATTCATATTGTCGGCCAACTTTGTCATATTGGATTGTGAAGTGGACTTTGAAGTCCCGATTATTCTTGGGAGACCTTTACTAGCAACGGGGAAGGCTTTGGTTAATGTTAAAGAGGGTGAGCTAACTTTCCATGTGGGGGATGAGAAGGTTGTTTTCCATGTTTGCAAATCAATGAGACAGCCCAATAGCACCGAGGTGTGTTCATTTGTGGACATTGTCATAGCTGTGATAGTGGATGACACAAGTTCTATGATCAATGTTGAATATCCCCTTGAGGCCATGCTTCTTAATATTGATGTTAATGATGATGCAAGTATACTGGAATACGTGAAGGCTTTGCACAGTATGGGCTCGTATTCTTATGAGCCTAGAAAATTGTCCTTGGATCTTGAAAATCGGAAAAATCCACCAACTAAGCCATCCATTGAGGAGCCACCGGTGTTGGAGTTGATGCCACTTCCTCCACACCTCAGGTTTGAATTTTTGGGCTCTAATTCAACTCTTCCTATTATTCTTTCTTATTGCCTTACTAACTTGCAGGTTGAGGCAACTTGGGAGGTGCTTCAAAGGCGAAAAAGGGCAATAGGATGGACTCTATCAGACATTCGGGGAATAAGCCCCGCATTTTGCATGCATAAAATTATCTTGGAGGATGATGCAAGGCCTTACTTGGAACATCAAAGGAGGATAAATGAAGCAATGCGAGTGGCTTGATGCAGGTGTGGTGTATCCAATTTCTGATAGCTTATGGACTTCTCCGGTCCAATGTGTGCCAAAGAAAAGAGGGACGACGGTGGTGACAAATGACAAGAATGAACTTATTCCCACTCAGACCATTACCAGGTGGAGAGTTTGTATGGACTACCGAAAACTCAACAAGGTGATCCGCAAGGATCATTTCCCCTTTCCATTCCTCGATCAAATGCTTGATCGCCTTGCGGGGCGAGCTTTTTATTGCTTTTTGGATGGGTATCCAGGCTACAATCAAATCTTAATTGCCCCGGAGTACCAAGAGAAGACCACTTTTACATGACCATGTGGTACATTTGCTTTCTCCCGGATGCCATTCGGGTTGTGCAATGCTCCGACGACCTTCCAACGTTGCATGATGGCTATTTTCACCAACATGGTGGAAGACATATTGGAGGTCTTTATGGATGACTTTAGTGTGGTTGGTGATTCATTTGAAGAATTCTTGGTAAATTTGGATAGAGTCTTGGCCCGATGTGAAGAAACTAATCTCGTTCTCAATTGGGAAAAATGCCATGTATGGTTAGAGAAGGGATAGTGTTGGGTCACTAGATTTCTAAGCATGGGATTGAGGTAGACAAGGCTAATATTGAGGTGATTTCAAGGCTCCCTCCCCCACTTATATCAAAGGGGTGAGGAGTTTTCTTGGACATGTTGGGTTATAACGGCGGTTTATCGAAGATTTCTCGAAGGTCGTGAATCCCCTTTGCAAGTTGCTAGAGAAAGATGCTAAGTTTGTTTTTGATGAACAATGCATGGAGGCCTTTGAACTTTTAAAGCACAAGTTGACTACCACCCCGATCATTACCACACCCAATTGGAGCTTTCCCTTTGAACTAATGTGGGATGCAAGTGACGTTGCGGTGGGGGCGGTGTTGGGTCTACGAGTTAGCAAAATGTTCAATCCCGTGTACTACGCAAGTAAGACTATGAATAAAGCTCAACTGAATTACATGGTGATGGAGAAGGAATTGTTGGCAATTGTATTTGGCATGGAGAAATTTAGGCCATATCTTATGGGGGACAAGGTAATTGTGCACACGGACCATGCCTCCCTTAGGTATTTGATGACCAAGAAGGATTTCAAGGCAAGATTGATAAGATGGTTGTTGCTTCTTCAAGAATTTGACTTAGAAATAGTCGACTGGAAGGGAAGTGAGAACCAAGTTGCAGACCATTTGTCCTGGTTGGAGGATGAAGGGAGGCCATATGACAGCCTTGAGATAAATGATACATTCCCCGATGAGAAACTTCTCTCCATGTCAATGTGTGGCATGCCATGGTTCACGGACATTGCCAATTTCATTGTGATAGGAATTGTCCCGTGTGAGCTCTCTTCCAACAAAAAGAAGAAACTCAAACGGGAGATTGGATGATATGTATTTGTTTAAAATTTGCACGGATGGTGTGATTAGAAGGTGTGTCCCCGAAAAGTGAACAATTGAGCATTATGGAGGCCTGTCACTCCTCCCGCTATGGTGGCCATCATGGAGGGGTGAGGACATCTTCAAAGGTTTTGAGTTGCAGTTTCTATTGGCCGACTTTATATAAGGATGCTAGTGATTGGTAAAGAGATGTGATCAATGCCAACGAGCGGGATGGATTTCCAAGAAAGACGATTTGCCTCTTAACACAATTTTTGAAGTTGATATCTTTGATGTTTGGGGTATTGATTTTATGGGTCCTTTTTTTAACTTGTGTGGGAACACTTATATTCTAGTAGTAGTGGATTATGTTTCAACATGGGTTGAGGCCGTGGCCTTGACTAACAATGAAGCTAGGAGTGTGGTGTCATTTCTTAAAAATAACATCTTCACAAGGTATGGTACAACCCGGGCAATCATTGGTGATGGTGGTTCGCACATTTGTAATAGGGCTTTTGATACCTTGCTCTCCAAGTATGGTGTTAACCATAAAGTCTCTATACCTTACCATCCACAATCAAGTGGCCAAGTTGAAGTATCAAATAGAGAAATCAAGAGCATCTAGTCCGAAACAGTCAATGCAAATCGGACCGATTGGTCCAAAAAGTTAGATGATTCTCTATGGGCATACCGGACCTCGTACAAGACCCCAATTGGTATTTCTCCGTGCCGGTTGGTATTTGGGAAAGCATTTCAACTACCGATGGAATTGGAGCATAAGGCTATGTGGGCCTTGAGGAAGCTTTATCATGAATGGGATGTTGCAGCCAATCATCTTGAATGAAATTGATGAATCCCCGTTCCATGCATACTCTAGTTCGTCCTTCTATAAGGACAAGATGAATTAATTACATGACAAATATGCTCGTGGAAAGGAGTTCAAGGTTTGTGATTTGTTCATCTTGTTCAACTCCCGTCTAAGGTTGTTTCCCGAAAAGCTGAAATCAAAGTGGAGTAGGCCATTTCAAGTTGTATGTGTAACCCCATTTGGTGCCCTAGATTTGAAGAACAAAAATGGTGAAGTCTTTAGGGTGAATGAGCACCGTATCAAGCATTATCTTGGGAAGATTGATGATAGCTACGTAGTGGCTATGATTCATTTCAAATAATGTGTTGGTAACCCGCGTCGTGCCGCGACGTTAAATTAGACGCTTATTATGAGGCAACCCATATCTTTTTCTTTCTTTTTGATTTTCTTTGTAGTTTATGATTTTTGAGCTAATTGGTTGTGATATGTTGCAAGGGTTGTGTTGATGCAGTGCAAAACAAGTTGGAAAAATTGCACAGTCTCTGAAGTTTCCCAGTGCGGCCACGGTACACATTGTGCGGACCACACTGACATGGGCTAAATGAGGTGCTCTCTTAAGTTACTCACCGCAGCTGTATTGCATTTAGTACGGTCCATGGTGGACCTCCGCGGTCGCGGTCTGATTTTGTACGGTCCGAGGTTGTCTTCTGAAACTTCATGTGAAAAAATCCAGTGCGGTCCGCGGTCAACTTTGTGCGGCCGCACTGGTAGGTGAGTATAGGGCCTGCACCATTTTCTATAAATGGAGCCCAAGGGCCTCAGTTTACACTTTTCGAACTTTAAATCCTCAGAGCCCTAAAACTACTGTTCATACTCTCATTGCTCGAAACTCTTGCTTGCTTGGATTAATTGCATATAATCTTCACAAATCTGGTAACATTTCATGCATTTTTGATTGATTAATTTCATTTTCATTTTATTTTCTTTCCCAGTAGTTTTTAGCTTCTTCTTTCTTCTCGTAACTTCTTCTTTTTCATTTAATTGTTAGTGTAGGGTAGTATTTAATGCTGGGTTTGTGTACATGATATGCCTAATCAATAGGTAAACTGAGTAGGGACAAAGTAGGTGGAAAATTTGAACAAGTTTGCAAAAAAATTGAAACCCTAACTTAGTGCCTATGAAATTGACTCAGCGCAGCCCGCGATCGCCTTAGCGCGGTTTGCGGTTCCCTGACGCGGTCCGTGTTACCTTTCTGTGCAGACTGTGGTGTTCATATGACTCAAGCTGACTTGTTCCAGTGCGGACGCATTGCACTTTTCCACAGTCCGCGCTGGCCCACCGCCACCGCGACCTTATTTTGTCCAGACCGTGGTAGGGAGATTTAGAGAGATAATATTCTGGGACTTTGCCCAGTGCAGACCGCGATCGCCTTTGCGCGATCCACGGTACCTTCAATGCTGCCACACTCCTGTTTGTGCGGGCCGCGGTTCCATGTCTGCAACTAACACTGCAACTTTTCATCTGCTTTCTGCAATTCCATTTTAATGCTTATTTCAATGCTTATGCTTAAACTAACAATGTTAGATGTGTTTGCTTGCAGACAATGGTTAAAGAAAGAGGTGGCAAGGTATTTCAACAACCTGGGAGAGGTGGTTCCTCCTAAGGGGGCAAAGGCAAGAGAGTAGCAAAACTCACTCGCCAAGCTCGGTAGAACATAAAAAAGACCTGAAAACTGATAAAAGTTGTAGATAAAGTTGCTTCCCATTCCTCAGGGAGTGAGTATGTTCCATCCAAGGACATCTCCTCAGACTCAGCCCCTACTCACATAACCAACCCCTTCCAACTAACTGATACCCCTCCTGCATCACCCACTATCAAGAGGCCGGTAAATGTAGTTTCTGATATATCTGACGAGTCAGCAGCCGGTAGTGGGAACGACTCCACCTTCCCCACAGCTTCATTATCTGGGGAGAGTGCAAGCAGAGATGAGGGTGGTGCGCCTCAGGTTGGGGGAATTTCCCGAACTAGGAAAGCCGAAGAGTGGGAAGATAGATTTGTGAGCCAAGTGGCTTACCACAATTTTAGGGAGTGGTGGCCGGTGAGGCACTTGATACCAGAGAGGAGCTTCATTGATAATGACCTCTTACCACACAACCCTAATGTGCAGAGGGAGTTTAGAACTAGAGTAGGCTGGGGGTGTTTCATGGAGAAGTGTATTGATGCAAATGAGCACATGGTGAGGGAATTCTATAGTAATGTGGCCCACATCGTCAAGGGTACTAAGGTGACCAAGGTTAGAAACAAAAATGTGTTGTTTGACGGGAAATCTATGAATGAGTATTTGGGGTACAGGGAAGAAGATGAGTCTCTCTATCTGGCCAAGTTACAAATGGGTGAGGGAGTCCGTCCATGGTTAGCCCAGTACTTGCCAATCCCAGTTATTGTTCCAGAGTGGTTGCAAGTAGGGACCAAAATATTCTGAAAGACCTTCAACATTAAGGCTAAGGGGTGGTTGACTTTTGTGTGAAATCGACTTGACCCCACTACCTATGATCAGACTATTCCACTTCTCCTGGCTATTCTTGTTTCATCTATCATGGTGGGATACCCTATCAACATGGGCAATGTTATGTCCCACATCATTTCTGTAGTAGGGCTTGAGCATGAACAGAATTATCCTTTTCCTAACACCCTCACTATATATTTTCGGGAACTGGAGGTGGATAATAAGAGATATGATGTCAAAGCCAAACCTGTGGCTCCTTACTCTTGGTACAGTATAAGGGCGCAAACAACCCCAAGGACAAGAGCTACAAGCCACCTGCCTCTGCCCCAACTGGCCAGTTTGAGGAGCCAGTTGCGGTAGAGCCTTCTACTACTGGAGTCTAAAACTGGGGAGCAGCCTGCTCCGGCGTGCGAGTAGTAGGAGTCTGAGCTCCTCCTCCAGCCTGAGAGACAACTGGTGTTATAGGAAGCAAGCGTGTCCGGGTGATACCCTCCATAAGGCCCACTAGACGGACCAGAGCATCCTAGAGTACTATGGTAGCAATAAACCACTTTGGGACCTGCGTTGGGCCCACCGGAACCACTGGGGCCGGAACCTCATCATCAAAGTTAACCTAAGGCTCCACTGCTGGTCCTGCTGCCCTGGGCTGAGCTCTAAACTTACGTCGGCCTCTAGCACGGCCTCGGCCTTGCCCTCTACCCCTCGTAGGAGCTGTTATTGGGGGCTCGGGCTGCTGGTCAGCAGATAAGGAAGCGCGCATTCTCGGCATCTGTGAGAGAACAGAATAAAAATTCAATCAGCACTGAGAAACCAAACCGCACGACAGGAAAGAAAAGACGTGAAATTTTCCTAACTCTACTAAGCTTGTCTATGAACTGTGAGACCCATGTAATCTAGAGCTCTGATACCAATTTGTCACGAACCGGATTTCCCACCCTCGGGAGTCATGATGGCGCCTACTAATGTGAGTTAGGCAAGCCAATTATTGAACAGACTACCTTTTACCCATTTTATACTCTTTAACACTTATAAGACAATAACGTGTAAACAGCAGAAAATTTAGAATAAGCGGAAGAAAGCAATAAAATATCTGAACATGTAACTATTACAACTGATTAAGCCTTAACCACCCAGAACTGGTGTCATAGTGTCACAGACGATCTAAGAGTGCTAAACACAAAGAATGAAAATAAAAGATACACTGTTTCTGGATCAAAGAGATGAAACAGGAAATAAAGGATAGAGGAGACACCAGCGCCTGCGGATGCCTGCATGTCTACCTTGGATCTCCGCGTGGACTGAAGGTAGCCACCCAATCTATGGTCCAAGGTGTACAGCACTGGGAACTGCACAAAAGAGTGCAGAGTGTAGTATCAGCATAACTGACCCCATGTGCTGGTAAGTGCCTAGACTAACCTCGGCGAGGTAGTGACAAGGCTAGGACCATACTACCAAATAAACCTATCCAATTCAACTGTATACAATAGAAAAAAATACAGAAATAAACAGTCAACTATGGGAGGGGTAACATGTTGCGGGGGGAGATATCAATTCAGAATAGAAAGACAACAGGTAAATGGAAGAAACAATATATCTCGGATATGCACAGAGAACCAGAAAGTAAAAACTATTCGGCATCCCTCTTCGTGCTTTTACTCTCGTCCTCACCAAAACAATCAAGCAATGAAAATGTTCACTGCATCACCCTTCGTGCTTTTACTCTCGTCCTCACCATATAATCAATATAATTAGCGTGGAATGGTACATCGTGCGGCACGGAATCACCCTTCGTGCACTCTTTCCTTATAATCATACACGACATCACCCTTCGTGCTTTACACTCTTTCCTCACAAAAATAATGCACGACATCACCCATCGTACTTTAACTCTCTTCCTCACCAGGCGTCACATTTTTTAACTAAGGGACGCTTTTGCGAGGCTATTCCATTCGCTTTTGCGAAGAATCTGGACTCAAAAATACAACCTGGGCATGGATGGCTTGGCTTTGCATTTGCAATGCATTTGTCATAAATGCGACCATTGCATTTGTGAGCCAGATGTCGCAAATGCGACATCTGCAACTGGAATCCAGGGCTTTTTATCTCAAAACTTAACGCATTTTCCTCATTTCCCACTTTGTCTTAAGCAATTTTTGAGAGCATTTGAGAGGGACTTCCATCATCATCAAAGAGGTAAGTGATTTCTTCCAGTTATGGGTTAAATGCAAGTGTCATATATGGATCTAAACATATAAAAATTGTGGAAATTTATGGATTTTGAAGAAAACCTAGAAATTGAGATATTTTGGTTTTGACCACGATTTTGGGCATGGAATTAAGAATAAATTATGTATTTGAGTTTGTGACATCATGGGTAAACATTATCTTCGAAAATACGTGGGCTCGAGGGTAATTTTGTTAACTTTTCAATCGGGGTTAGGAATTATTATAAATTGGATTATAACGAGTAATTGAACACCTATTAATGGGTTTACATAATTATTGGCTAGTTTTTGAGCATTTTTGCATCGAATTGAGTCTTCAAAAGGGCGAGGGATGCCAGTTATGGAACTTCAGAGCAAGGTGAGACTCCTTTCTAATCTTGTAAGAGGAAATTGTCCCCATACGTGAGTTAATTGGTTATGTGCTCCTTTTTGGGGGCTACATACGCACGAGGTGACAAGAGTCTGTACGTAACTACTATTATGCTTAAGTCCAGGTAGTTTAGGGCCCAAAAACATGCTTTATTTGTAATATTTGCAACCTTGTTGAAAAATTTAAAAATGCTTAAAACATATCGGACGTGTAACTCAATTTCTAAAAGCTAGATATCATTTCTTGACTTTCAAATAGCTCCTTGATGAATTACTGATTTGATTGTTGAATGTGTTACTCTATTATGGAACGGGCCGAACACCATGGTAGATTAAATAGATGCATCTATAGTTCGCTTCATTTGACCCTCTAGCAGTGCACAATTTAAATATTATTGGATCGGGTCGTACGACCTCGACATGATTTGCGCGTGATTTTATTGTTCGGTTGGCGAATTTATAAATAATGACATTGCCTCCCTGGCTTGAGATATATGAATAAATGATGAAAATGAACTTGGAATTTTTCTATTAATAAAAGAATTGATTACTTGCTTTATGTTATTGAGTTACAACTATTCTTATGAAAATCCTTGATTTATTATATTATTGGTATATTATTATTGGACCACTAGCAAGTGTCGAAGTCGACCTCTCATCTCTACTTCTTCGAGATTAAGCGGGATGCTTACTGGGTACACGTTGTTTTTATACTCATACTACACTTGTTGTGTATTTTTGCTGAACAGGTTCATGTGTGCCTAGCGGCCTAGTTTGGCGCAAGTGCATGGTTGATACGGAGACTTAGGTGAGCTGTATTTATCGAGACGACCCGCAGCCAAGGGAGTCTCCTTCAGAGTATTGTACTATATTTTCATTTCTATCCAATTTGTATTCCGGATAGTTACTGTATTTTATTTCATTCCCTAGTAAATGCTCATGCACTAGTGACACCAGATTCTGGGAGGATTATAGGGTATTTTGTATTAACTTCTTAACATTCATATTTAATTTAAATGATTACCTTTTACTAGTAAAAATTGAAGGAAAATCATAGTCTGGTGCCATCATGACCCTTAGTGAATTTTGGGTCGTGACAACATGGTATTAGAGCACTAGGTTCCTTTAGGTCTCACGAGTCATGAACAAGTCTAGTAGAATCTCGCGGATTGGTGCGGAGACAATTTTACTTATCTTTGGGAGGCTACATGGCTGTTAGGACCACTTCCCTTCTTGATTTCCTTATCGTGATTTTAATTCCTTTGAGGCTTATGCCTTTGTTTCCTTCCCAATCGATCTTATGCGACGTGAAGCACTTATTATAAGCCAGGAATTGAGAAATTTTAAAGGTACTACAGAGGTGGTGCAGGATTCTTCTCTCTGCGTAGTTGACCTGACTATTGTCGTCGGCTTATGGATGGATATTCTATTCTTAGAGCTTTGAGGCTAGGCACAAGTTTCTATGGTACTTATGAATGATTGTCGCACAATATTGATGTGATGGTAGGATGCCTTCCTACATGTTGAGGCAAGGAGTGACTCGAATTGAGGTTTACTCAGTGCATGATTCAGAGACACGGTATTTTATTCTCGACAGAGGAAGGGCAACCAGACTAACAATGTTCAGGTTTGGGTTAATGGAGTAACGAGACTTAACATTTTCAAGTGTGGTGGAATTTTCATCTGCTACGTGGTATCGTCATCTTTGATTGGATGTGTTAAGGTCGCCGGTGTTATGATCTTCTGCGATTCACCTTTGGGAATGGATACTGTGAAATAGTATTGGAGAAGCGACTATTAGAGATCGCGGTGTACGGTGGTTTAGGATTCAACTGGTGATTCTAATGGAGAAGGCCCGAGAAAGATGATCTTTGGGGAGATTTAAAGTTAGTGGCGATCTGTTGATTCAAATGCTGCAGAAATACGGTTCAAATTAAGGCAACAACTGGAAGCAAGGGAAGAATAAGTACATTTGGGAAGTGTCATGCGATGGTTAAATTTCCAAGAAAGCCAGATATAAGGAGGGGAAGTCGAATAGTTGCTTAAAGAAGTGGGTTCAGCCAAAGTGGCAGAGTAGTATATGGATTAAGTGGCAGGATAACTACCCTTTTGAGGGAAGTTTAGAGTGATTTGGGAATTTTACTGGACTGTGGTTGGGTCTACGAGTTTAATTTGAGATATTTGCTATTATGCGGTGGGAGATTTGATATAGCGAGAAGAAGTTGCTTGATATGAAGAAGGATACGACATAACTTTGAATTGGAATATATTGTCGCACATCTGGTTGACGTCCACAAGGAGTGAATGGACTTGTGCAGCTGGTGAATGAGCACGGGCTCAGGTGGGTTATCTCCTGTGAGCAAGTCAGCGATCGCGTGATTGGTGAAGCTCCCACGAAGGATTTTACTAGCTATTCGGCAAGAGGGCTCAAATGTATGAACGTTTCTAGAGATTCAGAGTGTTCATAAAATGCTAACGGAAGGATTCCGAGAAATCTAGGAATTTAATTGTCCAAGGCCATGTGAATAAAAAATAAATAATCTTATTGAGTTTCAGAGTTATGTAATAGTGGCTTCAAACTAAGTGGGAGAGTACCACCGTCTATGGTTGGATTGCATGGTCGTCTATCTATGAGATTTCCAGTTATTAGCATATTGATGGGTTATTTCAGCGAAGGGAAAAGAACATCAGATGTAATTTGAGCAAAGGAATTGTTAAAGGTGTGCTACGGTTGGCCTTATTAGCTCATGTTCAGACGTAGGGAAGGATTCAGGAATTATACCTCATATACATGCGAGTTTCAAGGAAAGTGATTCGGCCGGGTGCTTCATTGAGAGGGTATCCATAATCTAGAATATTCATGGGGTTGATTATATTCGGGACCAAGTCAAAGTGGGTGGCTCTCAATAACGGTCCTAGTGCATTTAAAAGTTAAAGTGTGGTGCCTAATCATTTCGAGCGTATAAGTATGGTTAAGAATCGAGCTTTTATAGAAGTTATAATAAATGGCTCGGAATGTTCTATGATATTTTTGACTTGTAGTGTAGTGTTGGGAGGAAAATGAGAAAAAGACTTTGGATTTGTAGAGGAATTTTTAGAATGAGTGTATCAGTTGAAGATGCAAATGTACGTGCAAGGAGGGTATGAAACGGTTCATGGGTTTGGAGATAAGGTGGTCTTGTGGAATGGAGTCTCTCAAGATGAGTGTAGATTTAGGTTGGTTATGTAAGAAATGGACCTATTATTATATCTAAGGCAAGTTAAGGATGAATTAGAAGAGGTTCGATTGGTTGTCAATGGTTGAATTGGCATAATGGTGGTGGTGATCAGTTCCTTCAGCGTGATTAAGTTATGTAGGTGATTTTTGGCGGTACGTACGAGGCTTGACAGCCCCCGTAATTGATTTTATTTAGAAGTATTCGAGTATTATGGCGTTCTCCCGAGTAGGTGAATCCCAGAAGGGTCATGGTGGTTTAGACCACTACTTGATGATTTGAATGATCTACAGTTATGAGAATTCACCCGCATGTTGCTATGGTTCTCTTGGAATAAGCTAAGTAAAAAGTCTTTATATGATGAAGTGTTTACCCTAATAGTGGTTCAGGAGTTATGATGAAATTCTTGTACTATCACATGGCTTGTTAGGTTCATTAAACAGTATGAAATTTGAAAGTGAGGATCAAGGTTGCTTCTTCCTTCCCATCGTCTTCTTATGCCTTTGATTATCATGATGGGAGCATTCTATCTTAAAGATGTTTCGAAGGGATAATTCGGGTCGCGTCGAAGCCTTTTTTCGGGGTCTACCTCCATCAAATGTAAACATGTACGTTGGTTGCTGCTGCTACCGTCGGCTCGAGATGGCAATGGACGAAGAGTTGGTTTTACCTTTGCTTAGATGATTGTTCGGATTATGCACCGTTTCTCAGTAGGGGGCTCAGAATATCCAATGCTGCTCACCTTCATACCCCGTCTAGACTTAGAACTCCATCCTGAACTGGAAGCTTGCACGACTCACTGCTTGAAGAAGTGTATTTGAAGTAGCCGTGCAAGTAGGGCCGAGGATTTTTCGGCCCGTTCCCTCTCCAATGCTTCCTTGGCCAAAGAGGGTCCGAGCTTCGGGGAGCTGTAGCGCTTCGTCATCCTTTCCTGCTCCCTGGTTGTTCTTCCTCGGCAGTGTCAAAATGGACAGCTGAGATAGGGCTTTTGGGGACGATCCTGGAGATACTTCCTTTGAGGGTAGAGTAGGTTTGAGGCCCTTTCCTCGTGTATTTTCTTTTGTCGTACCCGTGTTGGGAACCCTTTGTAGGCTCTTGTATTTTTTATGTGATGTCCCTCCAGGGCTTTGTAATCGAGAGCTATAACCCCTCGGAGGTTCTTGTACTTTGTAAACTTTATAACTGAGAAATGAACTTTGTTGACCTCTGCTTTCGAATTTGCTTTATTTCCTTACGCTTTCATGCCCATCGAGGCTCTTCAAATGCATTTCTTTGTGTTGCTGATCGCTGATATCAATTTTCGATATGAGCGTGCCGCTTGATTTTTCACCAATTAATATGGGCTCGTTCCAATACCATTGTCGTTCCTTGGAACAACCTGTGGCCGATCTGATGGGTTGTTGCTCGCAAGGGTCTCCCAAGTTATTCAGAGATTGCACCTTGGGTTTCGGGGCCTCCGAGGGCACTGCTCCGAATGTAGGCTGTCTTCGGCTACCCCGGAGATTTTATTGGTCTGAGCAAAAAAGGTCCATTTTGGGCACTATGAGATAGATTTCTGCCTATCCTTTGGCGTTTGATTGTTTTCACGCCCTTCGGGGTTTTAAACGCCTTATATTGTTTATGGGTCATTGTACTTTGCCGTGATAGCCTGTTCTGGTCCCCAGCTGATGGAAAGGCACTTTCCTACATTCTTTTTTGTCGTTTATCTAGCTTGATACAGGACCAACCGGATAGGCCCAAGCTATCGGGGTCTGCTGGTCCATTTGGAGATGTTGCATCAAATTTTGGGGCCTTTGGGAACGATACCTCGGATGAAGGTCATGGATGCCTCGGTAGGTCCTGTTGATTTTGATGTGGACAACGCTTTAAAAGAGTGTAAGGTTGGCTCCTATTCAAGGAGTTTGCCTATGTGTTGGGTGCTTCCTCGGGTGTTCTTCGAGATGGTTATAAGAGGTTCTAAATCATAAATAGGAAATTCCAAATTGATTGTAAACTCCGCATGAGTTCGAGAGCCCAGGGACTTTTAGAGCAGAACCCTAGAGTCAAACTTGCAAAGACCCAAACCCTAGGTTTTTAATCCGAGTAGGATATAGAAGCGACAAGGCAAGCCTTTGCAATAGGCTAGGGAACTCTTTCATGGTTCCCTGAGGAAACACGCAAACACACGAGCAAATTTGGAGCAGTAGAGTGCCAAAATTGTAAAGAACAAGTTTAAGAGAAAGCTCAGAACTCAAATAGGTTCAGAAGAGAGGAGAGATGTCATGGAATTTAGGAAACAGTAAAAGAAACATGTTTAGAACCCAACCGAATCCAGTGAAGGCAAACAATCTCAGTAGGAGATACAGTAGAAGGACATGCAAGATAAACATATAAAGCATACTCGTAGATAAAATCAGTAGAAGCAGTAACACAACAAAGGTAGAGAAATATGCGTATTAACGGAGAAACATAAGAACAAACGAAAATACATAAGCCATGGCATGAACACACAGATTCACATAAAGAAAAGAAGAAGAAGAAGAAACACTCTTAAGATTTTTATTTTTGAAAACCCTAAAATTGGACAGACTAATTTTTAAGAAAGAAAAATTGGGGAAGAACATCAGAACCTCGAGTAGAACATAGATCAGTTACAGATCTAAGAAAACAAGGGAAGAAAGAACCTCGAACACACAATTTAGGGTTTCTCAAAAACCCTAGAAACGAGAAAGCCTAGAAAGATCTGGTCTTTGAACAGGTCTGGGCCACGGCTAAGCCTTGCCAAAGCTCGAACATGCCGGAACGCAGCCGGAGAAACCAAAGGAAGTCAGATCGGTAGAGGATCTGGACAAATCTTGTTGAAGTCGAACCTCGAAAACTTTGAACAACCACGATTTGGGGTGAATGGAAGAGAGCACATGCCGTCAATGGCCTGGGAAGCCATGGACGCCGGTGGAATTTGGTCGGAGAAGCCGTTAATAGCGGCTAGGATTTTGAGCGTTAGAGAGAGCCGGTGAGACTAAGGATTTTAAGGCGGCGGCTTTGGGAAAATGAGATAGGGTTAGAGTGGTTTGGGAATTAAAAAGGGTAATAAGGAATTGTGGCTGTTGATCAAAATGATCAACGTCCTAGATTAAAGGACCGATCGGGTGGGTTTGAAATTGGATCAGGGGCGGGTTTAAGAATTGTAATTGGGTCGTTTGATTTGGGGTTAAGATTGGGCTGAATTGGGATGCAATTTCGCTAAAATTGTAATGAAATCTGGCCAAGTTTTAAATAGCCAATTTCCCCCTTTTAATTTATAAAAAATTAATAAAGATTTCTGAAACAAATTGAAAGTGTTGAATCAATAAATATCATACAAATGTTCAATTAAAAATACTGGAACTAATTTTATAATTATAAAATACTATTAATTACAAAATAGGCTACAATTGCAATTATATGCAATTTAGCTTTAGAAATGCCAAATAAATTTGTAAAAATATGCAAAAACCATATTAATTATATTTTGTTGTAAATATGGGATGAAATAAGTTATTTAACTAATAATAATTTTGGATTTTGTACTGTTGAAATAGACAACAAATTGATTCTCAAAATTCTTAAAAATTAAGGAAAAATACTAAAACTTTTGGGCATGCTTATATATGCATACAACTATTTTGAAAGTATTTGAGTATGTATAGAAAATATATAGGGAAAAATTGGGTATCAACAGCTGCCCCTCTTTACCCGGGAATGATGAAAGAGTTGTCGGGCAAAGACACGATGGCCAATTTTTACCAGAAACGGCAATTGAAAAGGAACTTTGACCGCGCTCGGGCTTTTGAGCTGCCTACATATCCCTGGTTTTACAGGAATCAGGCCACATGTAGTTCAGGAACCATTGCCGGAACATGCCGATGGAGATTCGAAATGACAGACTCGAGGTTTTGGAGAGACAAGAGGTACCTGGGCAGCCAATCGACTGCGAGAATCGGAGCGGGATCGCTCCTGCTGAGACGGCCATTCCTAGCCGGTGTACCTGCAAGTGAGCAATATAGGCGCATATTGTGCATAAACTTAAATGTGATGCAAGTTCCCGTTGGACCATGAATGTTGTCCTTAGACGGTTAGGATGACATCCTCGGACCAAGATGTCCTGGGCCGTGAAGCGCAAAATTAAAGGATTCGCAGGCTATGAGATGACGTTCTCGGGCTATGATAATGGCGCCTCCGAACCATGATGCCTTTGAATAATGATGTGCAAGATATAAATTGGGGTCCTCGGGCCATGGCATGGTGTTCTCGGGCTATAAAGATGATGACTCTGAATGATGACGCCTTTGGACAATTTGGCGATATTTCAGCCCAAGTGATGCAAGATTTGGCGGTATTTAAGCCGATGCAAAAGCGTAAATGGCGATATTTCAGCCAACAGAAATTTAAATAACACAGGCGATGTTTCAGCCGATGTGAAAATAAAAATGGCGATGTTTCAGCCAACAGAAGATTTAAATAAAGTTTGGCGATATTTCAGCCGATTGCTAGATGTAAGTAAAAGTTGCGATATTTCAGCCATGCAAGAAAGATAATATGGCGTTATTTCAGCCATGCAAGATGGAGGTAGAGCTTAACCTCGGAAGACAGAAAGGTAGCCTTATGCAATGTAAGGAAATGCAGATGGAGACAATGCTTAGTCTCGAAAGGTAGAAAGGTAGCCTTATGCAATGCAAGGAATGCAGATGGAGACAATGCTTAGTCTCGGAAGGCAGAAAGGTAGCCTTATGCAATGCAAGGAATGCAGATGGAGACAATGCTTGGTCTCAGAATGCAGAAAGGTAGCCTTATGCAAGGAAGGAAATGCAGATGGAGACAATGCTTAGTCTCGGAAGGCAGAAAGGTAGCCTTATGCAATGAAAGAAATGCATATGGTAATAAAATATTCTTAGCTAATTGCTGGTAACTGATTGTGATATTGCGTCTGCTGGGGGATATTGCGTGCGGATAGCAAATGCGAATAGGCGCGGCGGTACAATGTGATTGCGTAATATGTTTGTGACTCGGGCGCCTGCATCCAAAGAAAATCATGAGTTTCCAAAGGGGAAAGGTTAGTTCGTTTTCCCGTGGCGGCCGACGTTGCGTGCATCATTGGGGTAGCGTTGCTAAACAACAGCTGTCATAATTATGCATGATTTAACAAATATAACGTAAGTAGAAAATAGTTTTGTCTGAATGAACTAACGACTACAACGTGGTTCAAAGCATCGCAACCTCTCTTGCTTCAGAATTTTGAGGGTCCTCCTCAAAATTCTGCCCCTATTTACTGGGTTGGCACTTCTGACGGCTGCACGGAACAAATGCAAAAATCAACTTCGGAATTTTGAGGGTCCTCCTCAAAATTCTGCCCCAGTCCACTGAGCTGACATCCTTGGCGTTGAGTGGCTGAAGGCTGACTTCAGAATTTTGAGGGTCCTTCTAAAAATTCTGCCCCAGTTCCAATAATAGGTGGGAAATGAAAATTTCTATTAAATTATGATCGAACCCATAGGGCTGCCTACGTATCCCCTATTAAACGAGAATCAGGTCAGGCGTAGTTCGAATTACATTATAGAAAAATCATAGATGGTCATACATAGTATCGTTTCACCGCATCTAAATTGATTGGCTTTGGCCAAACCTCTCCGTCCATTTCTGCAAGAATAAAGGCTCCTCCAGTTAGAACCCGATGAACCATGTACGAACCTTGCAAGTTGGGAGAGAATTTCCCCTTGGCTTCATCTTGATGTGGGAATATTTTCTTCAACACCAGCTGCCCCGGTGTAAACTTTCTTGGCTTAACTTTTTTTGTTGAAGGATCTGGATTCTGTTCTGATACAACTGACCGTGGTAGACTGCATTCATTCTTTTCGCATCTATAAGGGCTAACTGCTCGTAGCGACCTTTTATCCATTCTGCGTCATCCAACTCTGCTTCTTGTATGATCCTCAAGGAGGGAATTTCCACCATAAACCAGCACATAGGGAGTTGCTCCGGTCGATGTGCGGACCGTGGTGCGGTATCCCAGCAAAGCAAATGCTAACTTCTCATGCCATTGTTTGTGGCTTTCGACCATCTTCCTTAATATCTTCTTGATATTCATGGTGGCTGCCTCCACAGCTCCATTCATCTGAGGCCTGTAGGTTGTGAAGTTTTTGTGTTTGATCTTGAGTGCCTCGCAAATTGCTTTCATTAGGTCGCTGTTGATATTGGAACCGTTATCAGTGATGATTGATTCTGGAATCCCGAATCGGCAAACAATACGATCACGGACGAAATCTGCCACAACTTTCTAAGTCACTGCCTTGTACGACGCTGCTTCAACCCATTTAGAAAAGTAATCAATTTCCACCAGGATAAATATGTGCATGTTTGATGAGGCGAGCTCGACAGGTTCGATGACATCCATCCCCAGGCGGGAAATGGCCATGATGAGCTTGTTGCAGTAAGCACGTTTGGAGGCACCTTTATCATGTCTTCATGTGTCTGACAGCGATGGCCGTTGCGAACATATTGGATACAGTCTGTTTCCATAGTCATCCAAAAATACCATGCTCGTAGTATCTTCTTTGCTAAGACAAAACCATTCATATGTGGTCCGCACGTCCCCGCGTACACTTCATCCAATAGTATGGATGCTTCTTTTGCTTCGACATACCTTAGCAAGCCCAAATCGGGAGTCCTCCTATACAGGATTCCTCCGCTGTGAAAGAAGTTGTTAGATAAACTCTGAAGTGTGCGCTTTTGAGTAGCGTTGGCAAGTTCTGGATACTTTCCTGTTGTCAAGTACTCTTCGATGTCGTGGAACTATGGCTTTCCGTCCGCTTCTTCCTCAACATGAGCACAATAAGTTAGCTGATCATAAATCCTCACTGGGATGTGATCAATGAAATTCATATCTAGATGTTGGATCATGGATGATAAAGTGGCTAGTGCGTCAGCAAAATCATTCTGGACCCTGGGGACATGCTGATTATTTGTTCAAGGGAACCTGAGCTTGGCGGATACCGGGTAATGCTGGTCGGTTTCTGATACCAGGACTGCTACTATGCCAACTCCTTTGAAATTTGCGGCTCCATCAAAAAACAAACTCCAACCATCGTAGGATTCTGCAATATCTTCTCCTACAAAGGCTACTTCTTCATCAGGAAAATACGTTTTCAGGGGTTCAAACAGGATTCTCGGCAAGGTGATCTGCTATGGCCTGGCCTTTAACTTCTTTCTGAGTCACGTAAACAATGTCGAATTCACTTAACAAGATTTTCAACTTGGCGAGTTTGCCGATGGGCATGGGCTTATGGAAGATATACTTCAATGGGTCCATCCTAGATATGAGATAGGTAGTGTAGGCACAGAAATAATGCCTCAATTTCTGAGCTACCCAAGTCAGAGCACAACAAGTGCGTTCTAATAAGGAATATCGGGCCTTGTACAGGGTAAATTTCTTACTGAGATAGTATATGGCCTACTCCTTTCTTCCCGTTTCATCATGTTATCCCAGAACACAACCGAATGCTCCATCCAAAACTGCGAGATAAAGCAATAAGGGCCTTCCTGGCTCGGGCGGAGCCAAGACTGGTGGCGTTGACAGGTATTCCTTGATTTTGTCGAAGGCTTTTTGACAATCATTGGTCCATCTAGTAGAAGCGTCTTTCTTTAGCATATTAAAGATGGGTTCACAAATGACTGTGGACTGAGCTATGAATCGGCTGATATGGTTGAGTCTTCCCAAAAAACTCACCACGTCCTTCTTGTTCTTTGACGGTGGCAATCCTTGGATGGATTTAATCTTTGATGGGTCCAATTCTATTCCTAGACGACTCACGATGAAACCCAGCAATTTTCCCTGCAGGAACCCCGAATGCACACTTGGCTGGATTTAGTTTCAGATTGTACCTTCTCAGTATGTTGAAGAATTTCCTTAGATCTTCCATATGATCAACGACTTTCTTGGATTTGATGATGACATCATCCACATACACCTCGATCTCCTTGTGCATCATGTCGTGAAAGATAGTAGTCATGGCTGTCATGTAGGTGGCGCCAACATTCTTTAATCCGAATGGAATCATTTTGTAGCAATACATTCCCTATGGCGTGATGAAAGCCGTTTTCTATGCATCCTCCTCATCCATCCATATCTGATGATACCCGCGAAACAATCAACAAAGGATTGCAACTCGTGCTTGGCGCAGTTGTCGATAAGGATGTGTATGTTTGGCAAAGGGAAGTCATCTTTGGGACTGGACCGGTTGAGATCCTGGTAGTCGACACAGATTCTGACCTTCCCGTCCTTCTTTGGTACTGGAACAATGTTGGCTAACCATGTTGGATATTCCACTACCCTGAGAAATTTTGCTTTGACTTTCTTAGTAACCTCTTCTTTGATTTTCAAACTCATGTCGGGTTTGAATTCCCTGAGCATCTGTTTTACTGGCAGACAAGTCGAGTCTGTTGGCAGTCTGTGAGCTACAATGGACATGCTGAGGCCAGTCATATCATCATATGACCATGCAAATATGTCCTCATACTCCTTCAAAAATTCTGTATATTTCTCCTTCTCTGATGGCGACAAGTGAACACTGATGCGGGTTTCCTTGACACTATCTGTATCTCCCAAATTAATGACCTTAGTTTCTTCCAGGTTGGACTTAGGTCTATTATCAAAATTCTTGACTTCTCTGACGACCTCTTCGGGTATCTCATCTTCTTCTGAGTCTACATCATTTTGTTGCGTTGTTTCGTTGCAAGTCACAGTCGTTGGTTCATCGTCAAGATAAGTAATAGTAATGTTGTATAAAATAGAGTAAATGATAGAGAAAATAATAAGCAAGATATATATGATAAACTGAAATTCTTTAATTAAATCCATAATAGTTTGAAACATCGGAGCTCTTTTCGAAATAAAAGATAATGCGGATAGAAAATCAACAAGTAAGCTAAAAATGCAATGCATGGTGCTTTTGTTTAGCCTTGCTACCCCGAAGCTTTCCGGGCCCTGACAGTCCTAATTGACCATTTGCTGAGGTGGTCTCCTCTGTTCACAGCTTGTATGGAAGGGCCTTCCTCCCCCTTCTCCTCAAAAAGAACACAACGGTCCACATCATCATCCTCTAGGAACAAATTAGTCATGGCTGCCAATGTTTCGTCCTCTTTGGACCCATATATAGTATTTGCTGGCTGGAAGCTCTGCTCCAGGCTGGGTATCAAAAACTCCAATGGATAGTAGGGGCCGCTCTATGGTGGCGACCAGTTCTGGAATTCTTTCCAAGTATAAGCATACCCTAAGCCAAAGGTAGTGCCATGCTTCTTTAGTTTGATTGGTTTAGTGAAGCCCTGAAGATTCTTGCCAAGTCCCTTTCCAGGCTCATACCCATGCCAATTCAAGATACTCTCGATCTTGCTGTCCCACCACTTATCCTTATCTATAGCATTGACCCTTTCGATGTGGTGGTATGTTTCTCCGCCTATTCTCCTTCTGCCCCCGATCATTGGGATGGTCTGGCGACTATATATGGGGTTACTACCAGTCGCCATGAATGATCACTTCTTGGTGGTTCCATTCGAACTTTACCGCTTGATGCAGGGTCGAGGCTACGGCTCCAGTAGCGTAGATCCAGGGGCATCCTAACAGCAAGTTGTAGGATGACGGGACGTCTATTACTTGGAAGTCGACGTCGAACCAGGTTGGCCCCGTTTGCAAGCATAGGCTGATTTCTCTAATAGTGGATCTCTGAGACCCATCGAAGGCTTTGACATTGATAGCCCTGTCTTTTATCTCGTGTAGGCCTTTCCCAAGAGTTCTGAGAGTTACAAGCGGACAAATGTTGAGGCTCGATCCCCCATAAATCAAGACTATAGTGATGAAATAATCTTCGCATTACACGGTGATGTGCAGTGCCTTGTTGTGGCTCAGACCTTCTGGTGGCAACTCATCTTCATGGAAAGTTATTTTATGGCTCTCTAGC